>MU911751.1:36384-63331 GCA_036418205.1 Ostertagia ostertagi | reverse complement strand
GATCAAACCATCCCAATAGCATGTATACATGAAAAGGAATCCCCTCTTTGCTCCGCTTTTTTGAGCGCATGAGCCTTTTCAAGTTTCGGGTGATTGCAGCTTTCAAATTCATGCTTTTGCAGTTTTTTTGCTTGCATTGCAAATTGAGCAAGCTACAAATAAAGGAAGCCAATAGGTATTTGAACCACGTGAAAATACTGAAACTACCTTGGAATATTAGTACGAATAGGTCTGGGAGGGGAGGCGGTCATATGGCGCGATCACATTAGCATTAGAGCGCACATACCGCAATTGCTCCATCCTACTGTGGCAGGACAACTCGTCCGAATCACTCAACTATTATATTAGGCTTCAGTAATTGATCGACCTGATAATTTGGGTCTCCAATACCTCGTTGAGTCACAAATATACAAAAAGGGCGGATAGCTTCAGCTGGCCGAATGCCAAGGCTAGAGGAACGGAATAAAATGTATTGCGCGGACGAGTATAGACGACGTAAGTCTAATAGTTTAGTGATGCGGACGAGTTGTCCCGCTACAACAGGATGTGCCAAATGCGGCCTGTGCGCTCCAATGCCAATGGGATCGCGCCATTTGACGCACACCCGGTCTGGGAGCAGGTCGGTCCTATCGTTGCTACATTTTGGATTTTTTTACGACCCCCTCCTCCATGGGCGATTTGGTACGACCCCCCTGTGTCTAATTTTTATGAAGACACAATTCATACCAATTTTTTATTTCTTTTATCTCTATCATAAGGTTTCTTTTCACCCTGGAAAAGTATAAAATAATAGAAAATTTCAAACTTCACGAGATCAGGACTAAACAAAATGCGCAAGCTTAGTCCCAGAGACGTTTCTTCAGAGTGTGCCCTCCCCCAGCCACATTGTGCCCAAAATCCTACTGGTGAGTTTTCATAGGAGATTCAGAGTACGTCATTAAGCATTCTCCCCTGGAGAAAACGGGTGGGTTGTGGCGTCATATTATGGAGAAATGGGGGAAATGATTGAGAATGCCGAGAAGGTAGTGGAAACGCGTGTTGACAGGTTTCGAATGTATTGATTCGCGCGCTGAGCGCTGTAATGGGGCGCGTTCGTTGGATGGGAGCAGGTGTCGAAATGGGAAATCGAGAGGTATAGGAACTTTTGCTTGGAAAATTTCAGTTTTCTCGCAAGACGGAGGTGGATTTCGGATCAGCAAGGGTCATCCTTCTCAAGTGGAGCGGATTTGTTCTTAAACAGTCTGAAATAATTAAGTTATTGAGCAGTATTAGTTTATGAAGCAGGAAATGCGTGCACACAATTCTAAACTTCCTCTTTTCGGGGCTATAACTTTTCTCATATTCGACGATCTTTTGTGTCGGAAGATTTTGATATAAAAAAAATCAAATATTGTCTTCTACAATCATATCTGAGACAGTCATTCGAATAGCTAATTTAGTCAAAATTAACACGTGTGTTGGACACTTTTTATCTGGTGCCACCGCTACTTTTCAATTATTTAAACGACCAATAACTTCCTTCAAAACTCATTTTATTTGGGAAGTCTGAACCGCGATAATCGAGAAACTGCCAGGATTCAAGCTTTGTAAAATTTACGCCGAACGGTTTCTTGAAAAGGAGTAATTTAAAAAATTAGTTCCGTTTGCTAACTTTTAGGCGGGGTTCGCGGAACTATTTTTCTGAAACCGCGACTTTTCAACCTTCAAACTACCATAACTTCCTTTAAGCTTAAATCATTCAATTGGGGGAAGCTGAACCGGGTTTGAAGAATACGGATTCAAGCTTTTCAAAAGTATACCTAAACGATTCTTAAAAGTGAGTAATTCAAGAATTATGTTCCGTGTGCTACATTCTTTTGAGGGGCATTCTCGAGGCCATTCTCTTAAGAAGGCGGGTTTTTTTTTGGTTTCACTTGCAGCAACGTCCAGGGAAAAGATACGCTGCTGACCATAGATGTGCTGAAGCTTTGTGCATGCGCTTGCACTGATTTGCCCCCTGCCGTTGGTGTGGCGCCACGCCTCGGTCGCACTCCTGGATTCGCTGACATCATTTGAAAGCTCATCTATTAGGTACCGGATATCTTAATGTCGTTTTTTCACCCAGAGTTTGGCGCAGCAATATTTCAGTTCAAAACCGGGGAGCGAATTAGTTCAATGCATAAAATGACCTACTAGGATCCCCCTCATCTAACATTTTGAGTGGAAACCTTGCACGATACAAGCTCCGGAATTTTTTGAGTTAAAAGTGAGAGGCAGGTCGGTTTGACATCCTTTGATAAATCATCCCTCTTACTTGCTAAACAGTAAGGCCTGAGCAAAGTAAGTATACAGCTGGTTAGCGGTAGGGTCTGCATTGCACGACAGAAAAATTATGACTCTCAGCCCAAGTGGGCAGTTTTACGGAGACTTTTTTGCACATAGGGTCAAAAACGCACCCTTGTGCTCTTTTTGAGGCGCGCGGTGAGAGGCAGGTGAAGCACATTTATTAGAACTTCTTGTGCACTCAACTTTGTTAAGAGTTTGTGCATCAACGATCAATCACTACTGAAGTGCCGACCATTTTCAGCCACAAGACTGGTGCAGCCCCATCTCGACTGATTTAACTAGGGCCACCTTTTGTGATGAGATTGCGGGCATCCTTTCAAAAAGTTCACTGTCTTTTAAGAGAACTGAAGAGAACCGGTGAGCATCCCAAACGGTAGTATTCGCTCTAACAAAAGCAATGTTAGTTTGGTTAGCGGATCTGTAGCTCCCAGCCCGACTTTGATGGCATTTGGTACACACATACGAATTTGCGCAATGAACCCAGGAATTTTCAGAAAAAGGTATAAAAATTGGGGGAGAGGTAAATTGTAAAGTAACAATAGATACCAATAAGCAACATATTACATAGTATTAATAAGCAAAGAGAACGCTCTGAGAAATTGATTTTCCATGGTAATCGACCCCGAAACTTCCTGAACTCAGAAAAACGACATTAAGATATCCGGTACCTAATAGAAGGAAGCGGCTTACAGATGCTCTAGCATCAATTATCTTACGTAAACGTAATGTGGTGACTATTGTCTATGTTGTCTTAGGCAATACTCCAGCTACACCTTAGTTTCAAATGTGGTTTCGTGGGAAGACCCATGTCATGGTGGGGGTACTTCTTTGAACGATGCTACATGTATTGCAGCTGCTGTTTCTGCAAGTCTTCCTTCCTCATGCTCTTCCTGAAACATGGTTATGATCAGTAGGGAGATTACCACAAATCCTACTGCCGGCCACCGAGAGAGTACGACCCCCCACCCTCCGGGTCCATCCAAGAACGACCCCCCGTTGCTACTTGTAGCAAAATAGGGTTGACCCTGCCTCAAAGTCGGGTTCGTTCAGAAATGCACAGAAGTCCTGAAGGCACGGGATGAGATTAAATCTTATTTCCTGCTTGGGTATATCGAAACAGCCGAGTGTATCAACCAACGGCCGATTCAACGGCCGCTGCGGTGCGATTGTCATTGGGTCAGATTTGCTGAAATTCCGAAAAAACCCGTCGAAATCTACACCCTCGATGAAAAGGTTGCATTCCTCCATTTCAAAACCTTTGAAGCGGTTTGCGGTAGGGTTAGACAGAGTTGGATTTTGCGTTTCCAAGAAGGATTGAAATTGCTCTGAAAGGCTTCCATGCAGAAAGATAGGTTCTCTCAAATTTCGTCGAGTAAGCGTCGAGGACGCTGGAATTTTCATGCTAGTTTTTGCCACTTCAAAAACAATATCTCTCTAATGTCGTAAGGTCCTGAGAAAGGGAAGATAGTTTTGGAAAGCGGAAGGTTTACGCTTTCTGATGGTCTTTTTAGCTTTTTCCACATTTCCTAGTTGAGAAGATATCTGCGTCGAGTATGTATCGAGGACGGATCCGGCCGCCAGAAAATCCGCTCCCTCCTTCACCATTGCAACTGTAATTGTTGGCAGCGCTTGAAATGGGTCTAGAAAACATCCTCCCAACATATGCAATAGGAAAAGGGCCGTGGCCATCGAATTTTGTCTGAGTATAGGCCATGCATCCGACCTCACTCGAAGTTGCAGAAGATTCGAAGGTGTCATATGAACATGACCAGTTGGCAGAAGCTGCATTGCAGTAAACGCATTCCGTAACTCTTACAATCTGAAGGACAACTTCATTTGCCCAGAGCTTTTTCTTCACGGTTGTCTTTTTGCGACAGAGTCCCTAACAGCAGTGTCATTCTCAGCGAGGTATTAAGGAGAAGGAGCCGAGCGATTTAGGGCCAGAGGACGGGCGTCGTTTGCAGCCGCGTTCGCGCACATAGAGGTGGCAGTCTTCTTTGCGGGAATGCACTTTCGTTCTTTGTACTGCCTTCAAATACGCCTTCTCATGAAGGTGGAGGAATGGAGTGACTGAACCTGCAAAGAAAATTTAATATCATGTTTTTTCTAGATTATTTTCATTTTCTGCTGCGCTATACCCTCTTAATCTATCTGCACCACGATAGCACTGCTCTTACTGACCCCAAGAGTACGACCCCCCTATGACCCAGCCCGACAGGTACGATCCCCCTGTCGAGGATTTCCTCGACCGATATTCACCCTGTCGCGCATGAAGTGAAACCCAAATCGCATACGAGAGCCACCACGATCGTAAATGAAAAAGCAATGCGTGGCATATCCCAAGAGACGAGTCA
Source organism: Ostertagia ostertagi (assembly GCA_036418205.1). NCBI lineage: Eukaryota > Metazoa > Nematoda > Chromadorea > Rhabditida > Trichostrongylidae > Ostertagia > Ostertagia ostertagi. Next base: position 58,652 of record MU911751.1, on the reverse strand, counting down.
GCAAGAAATGCTTTATCCCTTTATTCTTACGCAACGCAAATGCATAACTTCATGTCATTCAACAAAAATAACATAAAAACAGAGCTATGTAGATGGCACACACACACACAAATAGATCCAATGAACAGAAAAATTACAAACATCAAACTCAGAGAAGACACAGCGAAACTCGCCGAAAGAAAAGAAGAAGAAGCTTGCGAGGTGAGCAGAATATTCTTAAGCACATCAAATCCTTCACCAATAACTCAAATTCAAGAACATACAAGTGAATTTAATGAAAAACAGCAACACACGCAAATAGTCATGAAAGAAGCAGTCTAATAAATGTAGGGAATAGATGGCTGCACGTCATCAGACACTACAGTTACCGAGGTTACTTACGCATGAGAGTTACCGAGATGTCGAGGTGTCAGATGATAAGCTGGAGAATACTTCAGTTGATTTGTTGTAGCAAATAAGTAAACAATGTTGAGCTGGGAAACGAGACAAACAAGAAATGTTCACCACAATAACAGAATAACTACTGGACCCACATAAATGAATGAAAAAATTCATGGCCGAAAATAGCCAACGACGTAGCCATGACCGATACCCGTTGGGTGTCACTCGAAAGAGTCTACTTCGTGGCGGAAGAGGGAGGGCGCAGGGAGAATTCTGTCGAGTCTGTGAGCTCAACGCAGCTTTCAAGGGTCGAGACAAGTGATGATGGTAGCATACGAAGTGTAACGCCTTTTCAAGGCAAGAGTTCAGGAAATGGTTATCTGATTAATTCCTTTCGCATATTTCGAGCTTTAGGTACTTGTTCACCTACACACAATCACAGCATTTTGTATACTCAATATTGGATGACTGAGAGTTTGGCAGGAATAGGTACTTTCAACGTCAGCAAATACCTGGCGCAAAGCTAATTATGGTGCCACGTCGTCGCACAATGACCCTCCTGACTGACACGCTCTCTTCCAAGAAAAACTGCTTACAACGCTGGAAAGAAAACACTGGGGTTAGAAAACCTGCACCAGTGCAAAACAAGCTGCTCGCCGCCTTCTTACGTTGGTGTCAGAGTCCGCGATCCGTCGCAGGTTTCGCGCGATTCGCGCGACGGACCACAGAAATCACGAGTGTCCGATCAATACCTTATGCGCTCCAACCCCGCAGCTATTTTTGCTTGATGGTGATGGCTGAATGACAACTGTTCATGATTCTACTTACTTCATATCAGTGTTTTAAATGTTCAAATGGAGCATTTGCGCTTTCTGCGGTTCGCGCCAAACCAGCGACGGATCGCGGACTCTGACCCCAGCCCTACTTCACAGAATTATCACATATAATCGGAGAAATACCTTTACCCAAGCATCGAAAACATAGGAGTACTTGGGCCACTCAATGAGTACTCCATGTCAGGCTTAACAAATATACCATCATACCAATACTGATTTTCAAGTGGATCGGCTGTATACTGGTTCGGTGAGAAGCAAAAGCGTTACACGAAAAAGCTCGGTGAGTGTTATCATTGTAGCACGATGACAGGGGGACGAAACCAGATGCAACACGAGTGTAAGCCAACTAGGAAACTAGGCCGATGAAGCCACATTCAATGACATATCTGTCTAAAACGCGCTTTTGGACACGGCCCTCACTCAGATGTTGCGAGATCTGTGTACAATACGTAACACGACGCATACACTGGTGTGCAAAACTTAAGGACGAGATAGATGAATTAAGCTTACTGATAGCTTTATGGACCATTTAAGGTTCCTATCAACTGCCACCTGTGCTGCACTAGCAGTTCTTTCTGTAATATACGTGGCTAGGTTATAGTTATGTTACTCGCCAGCACACGTCATGGGAAAAGTACGTCCTTACTTAAGTTTTGCACACCAGTGTATTACCCAACAATAAGCAACACGAACATATCATCCAAACTACAAGACGAGGCGCAGAACGATTAAGACGCAATACCCGATTGAAATTTGGAATCGAAATTGCTGAAGGGGAGGTCGCCATTGGTCGTGAAGCCACCACCCTACCACTGCACCGGTAGACCTCGTTGATCCGGAGCTCTTCCCCATTACGTACAAAAGCGTGGGAAAAACTTATACACCTCACTTATGCAATCTACAGGTACATATATATATATATATATATATATATATATATATATATTTATATAATATATATATATATATATATACATATATATATAACATTTGATATACAATGTATATACATATAATATAATATGTAATTATATATATGCATATATATATAACATATGTATATACAGTATACATATATATGTAACATATATGTCCCATATATTAACATATATATAGGAAACGTTGAAATTTGAACTAAGTGCTCACGGTATACGTCTAAAAATGAGGCCAATTCGTTCCACATTACATCTCTAGTAAGATAAGGGGGAGGATGCACTGTACCGCTCCTAAGAACGTTGACGCCTATTTGAGGCAAGGAACCAAAAAACCAGGTTACAATAACGAAAACAAAAACAAGAATTTTGCGTTAACAAGGATTAAAAATCCGCAAATAGGATTCTTAATAACGAGCAGCTTCTACAAACAGGTCCATATTACATCTTTTCGAGGCATTTGTTTCAGAACGTCAAAAGGCATGAACTCATCACCGGAAAAGCAGATAGTTATAACTCGCCAGGTACTTGACAGTCGCAACAGCGCAGGTGAAAACAAGCTATGATTCGAATTCAAATGAGCGCCACTAAGCCGCGCGGTTTATTTCTGTCTTTATAGTTTCTATCCATAGTCTCTGTTCCTCGGTTCCTCATGAGATCGGGCTGTTCCTTCTTTGTTCAGCTAATTCTTCCCTTTGCCCTGCTCAATATTATTTACTGGTCATCCCACGACAGCCTATGTTGAGGGTGTACTGTTTGTTTTTTTTGTTGTTGTTATAGTTATCCTGACACGGTTCGGTTTGTTTTTCTGGTTGTTGCCTATGGTGCGCCTCGAGTGCATATTAAATAAATAAATAAATAAAGAACGTCAAAAGGCATGAACTCATCACCGGAAAAGCAGATAGTTATAACTCGCCAGGTATTTGACAGTCGCAACAGCGCAAGAGGAAACAAGCTATGATTCGAATTCAAATGAGCGCCACTAAGCCACTCTCGCTTCTGTCTGTTACTTAACAGGGTTTGCCTTCAGTTTAATCTCAGTTTGTGAAACAGAAGGAGACACATCTCACCCTCTTTCCTGGTCTAATGAGAACGTTGTCATAGTAGGACATTGTCATGAGGACCGATAAGCATTATTTGGAAAACACTCACGCCAATGCAGAGGGTGGTGAAATCCGAAAAAGGGTGGAATTTTTGACCCGTTGGAGAACGAAGCTTTACTTTGATCATGGTTTCCAATGCCATACATGACACTTTCACAATGGAAAACGCTCAATTATCCTGAAGTACGGAACGAACGGGCATATTTCACTCCATTCGAATCTTCTACCTTGAGAGGGTCGGCAAGCGTGACTTAAGTAGTACGGCGACTGATAAATTTTATTTGGTGGTTCTGGTTCAGGAAAATCCAGATAAGGCTTCTATACAATTATGATCCCTTTCCAGCTTGTCGAGAACGTTCCAAGTCCGAAAACCGAGATGGAACCTCAACTAGGCAACGAACCTCGGAAGCTATAAAGGATTCTCCCACAATAAGAAAAATAACTCTCAAGAAAGATCAAGGATCAATTAGGAGTTTCTGCGCCGAATTGGTTCAACTATCATAAGAAAGTACAAAATTTCCAGATTCATTACATAACACTAGGCAGGGAGAAATAGGGAACACATAAACAATGAAAGTCAATTCTATTGAAACGATAGAAAAATGTATAAAACTTTACTTGGCAAGTGGTCGTGTCAAATAGAGCTTCTCCGAACCTGATGAGAAAATCGGATTAGCAGTGTAGTGTTGGATGAGTGACGTCATGGACGGGAAAACCCGTGAGCCAATGTGAAGTTGGCCACCAATGGTCTGCACTTTGAAATGCTTGTTTCGTTCCACCCCACGCATCGAAATTGAAAGATCGCCTGGCTGAAATTACGCAAATAACTCTTCAAATCAATACATACAAGGCAGTAAAAGTCAAAAAATTTGAAAGTAAACTGTCAAAGAGGGTGAGTAAAAACGACAACCAATCGATAGAGAGGTGATTGAAGGATTGGAGAAAAAAAAGTAGTGAAACTTATAGAGCGAAAACGAAGTGGACAACAAACTTTACGTGAGAATGAAAGTAAACTGGAGAGCAAACAGTAAGCAGCGCTATGACCAATGGACAAGTATAGGTGAAGAGCAGCGGCTGAGAAAAATGGGAGAAAAAGAAAAATCTCTAAAGCAAGCACTAGAGGTACGACCAAGAGCAGCTTTTCGGATGTTTTTCTTTATTCTATAATAACTAGAAGAGCAGAGGTGGTTAAGTGGCAAGTGGCACCACTTTGCACGAAAACGGTCCAGGGTAGTCTCCTAACCAGGCCTTCCATCCCTATGGGGTCGGTCAACAGTTACCAGACATTTCTGGGTGGGTAAGAATACTGGCATGTACACTGGCCAACCACCGCAAGTCAATGTACACTCCATATCGCATTCAAATGTCATTACAATTTTGAATGGAAATACAGGGTGTTCCATAAATACTATAACACGTTTTTTAATTTCCCCCGTTCCGTTTTTTAATTTTGTAATTTCTCTCGAAGTGGACGTGTCACCAGGTGGTCACACAATAATCTTAGTTCGTCCTTAAGATATCAAAAGGAATTACATTTATTCGATAAGTCTACCTGTCGCTGTGAATATAGCTTCCAGTTGCTTCGAGCACAACTCTGGTGTTTCCCGCATGGCATCCTGGAATGCCTTCGTTGAAAATTTCTAGAGTGTTGTGGGGTGTTATTGATCTATCGTAATTAATATCTTAGTCTAGCAAACCCATGTGTTGTACGTAGGCATGTCATACCGGTACTCAGAAGTTTTTATGCTGTCAGTTTAGTTCTGTTGTTCAATAAGTCTACTCGTCTCCTGGCGTTCTTCGGCCGTCAACGACAACGTCTACAACATAGAGAAAAGGCTCCGACTGCTCTAATTGGAAGCACTGTTTAGTGCAGGCTCAGTCCCTTAATATGGCCCAAATAGGATGGCCCAGCAGGTTGAATTCGAGAGATTTAAGAGCCATTTGCTTGATATGAAATTGAGAACAATATCGTGAGACCAGTCCTAGACAATTTTTGTCCCTCGTGCGGGAACTGGTTCCCTTGGAAAAGAACGTCAACTAAGAGCGGCTAGACACCTTGGCGACAAATGGTGCACTGAAGCATTCGTTAGCTAGGTCTGTATCGAATTTTATTCGCTTTTCAACAGACAGATGTGGTGAGCGACCAATGACTGAGACCCTTGCCCAAATCGTGATAAGATTGGCTGCTGCTTATGACGAACACTCCTTCCACTCTGATTGGCTTCCACAGCCCCTCGTGCGGGCATCCTCAGAGTTCGAAGATTGTAGCTCCGCTTCATATGAGGAATTTTGTCGTCGATGAAAATGTACTCACGTAATCGCTATTTTCGGCCCTTGACACCAGCTCTTCGAACTTTTTGTCACTGCTGTGCTCCTCCCGTTGGATTGAGCAGAGGTGCTTAAGCAACTTGCAATGGACTGTGAGCAGTTGTTATCCGCCCACTCTTTATATGGCCGTGTTCAGAAAATCCAGCGTTCTGGTCACCTTTCTCGAGCCAACCCGGGTATTGCAGTCGTTTCGCTTCTTCTTGTATTCCTGAGATCCAAGATCTCAGAACTTGTGGAGCGGCTACAACAAAGACTACTTTCATTGTTCTTCTGTTAAGTGACGGTAGGCCGCGGAGCGGTTGAAAGTCCAAAGAAGCGCGATGCTCATCACCGGATGTCTGGCCTAGCTGTGTGAGAGGTTAAGACCTCTAATGAGCTTTAGGTGCATCATGGGATGTACAACGAATGCTATACCGTGCACCTTGACAAGGTTATCCACGAGAGGTCATAGGAGGTCAAGGTTTGCCGACTTCGGAAAAAAGACTAGACACACACAATTGAAGCTCAAAATGTGTTACAGTAATTATGGAATAACCTGTAAGATGCGCAGAGTATCCCAAAGAGATGTCGGTCAGACTCGGCTATTGGAACGCGATGCAAAAGCGATGGAGCGATCGCGGCGCTCCGTCGCTGGTCCATCGCGTTGCAATAGCCGAGTCTGACCGACATCTCACACCTTAGCAGAGAATGGTAAAAATGCTGTTCTGAGGGGGGGGGGATGCACTCATAATATCTAATCGAAGTGACAACATCTAATCAAAGCGGAGCTACGGAAGGGCACTCATATCTCAGCATTCAGAGTGTAGCCTATTAGTGTACGATTAGCTAGGGATACCAGGCCAAAATTTCATACAAAATCGGATACCTGGAAGGCCCTTTCTTTGACGGCTTGCACGGCGATCGCAAGAAGATTCAGTGAAAGTGAAGCGTTAGCAGGGTAACAACTATTTTTGCATGACAAGGGTAACAAGGGTAACATAGAGGTCGCACGCCACCGTCTCAGTGAAAGATATGACTATCCTACTATATATAAGTGGCGTTCTGTCTGTGTGTGTGTCTGTCACGGCAGCTAGGTAGCACGCAACGCGAGAGGGGGCGCGGGCTATGCTGTTCGAGGGAGCAGTGCAGTGCGAGAGAGCAAGCACCAGATGGTGCGAGAGAGCATGCGACGGGAGAAAGTCGGGGTTGGAGGTAAGGGCGAGGGAGTGCGCGCTGTGGGAGAACCGCGTTAGCGAGCGTTAGGCTAAGGTGATGGGGGTGACTCATGCGGAAGGGGAGGGGACATTCCGAAAACGTCAACGGTAGAATGGAGCGCGCGATAGCGAGCGGTGCTGCCTGGTGCTCGATAAAGAATCAGTGCCTTTCCCCGACTCTCCTCGGTTAGATATAAAAGCCTTCCCACAACTCCACTTGATGAAATATGGGTGCCCCCCAAACTACATTTTCACCGCAGGGAACTCTTTGAAAACATTCCAAATAAAAATTAACAATGAAACATGTGGCATTACTTCGCGGATAAACATTGTAGGAGAAATTAGATTGGATCGCAATTGTGAAATTCCTCTCAGAACATTTTCTGATATTTTATTTTCTCAGCACAACAAAGCTGAGCGTTTTCTTGATAGACTTTATCATAGATGAAATTTTGGCCGGAGTGGGCCTTCTATTTTCTCATAGCAGTTAAGAGTCAGTTGGAAACGGCAAAACTGAAGTTGGACGCCGTACAGAACTGATCTAGATCATAACGGTATGTCACAAATAATGAATTATAGGTGGATTGGGATTCTACGATGAAAAGGCAGCTCATTGAAAACCGAATTAGAGATGGAATTAGAGATGATCAATGATCCACGAAAGAAAAACAAATCGAAAAAAGGCCTAGGTCCCGAGAAATGCAGTCCCTCATTTCCCGTTGATTCTCACTCTCATCGGTGCTGCCCTCTCAAACACGGATGCTCGCTCTGATAAAGGGCTAGAGACTCAGACACGAGATGGCGCAAGAGGGGTGGCGTACCGGGTTGATAGCGCACTGATAGGGCCGCAGAGAAGGCCATGCTAAATCGCCGGGGCATATCCTTCGCTGCGAATTGCGCGCCCGTCCGCACCCCGCGAAAATCAGTCTATCTCTCCAATGAAAACTCAACCTTCCTTATGGTGGAATCCTCCAAAAGCTGTACAGAAACAAGTGGAGCTTTAAAATAGTATCGAAAACTAACCAAACTATATGTAAATCTTACATTACTTTCGCTATCCCTCACAAGGAATTCGCCTTCCCTTCCATTAGCTAGTAAGCGATCAGCTTCGTCACGACTAATCCGACCGAAAAACCATGGCTCTCCCTCCATGTGTCCTCCAGTTGATGTTTTTCCAGCAGAAACAATCTGTAATGAAAAAATTTTCGAGACATAACTGGAGACAGTGATGCAATCCTCTGTATAATCTCCAGCACAAGCTCGTTATAGATGCTTAAGACTTTTTCACATGCAGAATATTTCGTGCTGAGTAACGAGTATATATTCTCAATCGACCTCAGAGTAACACTCTACAAACAAATTGAAAAAGAAGAAATGCAGGAAATATAGATATCTGAGCACAAAGTTAAAGCGATAATAATATCAGATGGAGTGTTCATAAGCCCATAAGCTTCAAGAAGTTATCAAAACAAAAACTCGTGCTCTTGCTCTGCATGCAAAATATCTCAGCAAGTAACCTTCAGTGGAGTGAAATTCACACTCTCGGTGGGCTACCATGTTTTTCTAGTATCTTTCACCAGCTAACCCAACTCGGCTTCAGATGTATTAGCTACGAGGGGATCCGTACTAGTTCATCGAATATCGAAACAGAGAAAAAGTGAGATTAGGTGAGGCCTACTTTTTGTATTGAAGTGTATTTACCCCTGATTGGGTGGACCGCTGGCTCCTCCAACTATCGCCTCAGCCTCAGTGAAAATGTAGTGCCGTTTCTCATTTCCAAAACCTGACACCGTAAACTTGTCAACAGAGACAACAGCTATTCTGTTACCTCACAACTCGTACCCCAGATTATGCATAGATTAAGGAACATTTTTACAAGTTCAATTCGGTATCGAGCTCCAGAAGCACGTTTTGAGAGGCAATGTGATTCGAATCGAATTGAAGCGGTCAAGTTAACAAAAAGATGCGAGGCAAGAAAGGCAAATTTGTGCTGTCGGCGAGGTGCTGAAGTTTTCTTCCACATTCCATTTTTGCAGCTATTATATTTACCAACCCTGGGTTTCCAACCCGTACTAGCAGTGTCGATAATGTTCTGCTTAGAGGCTAGCCCTAAGACTAAAGCTACTTAAGCTGGTCCTTAACATAAACAGAAATGGAAACAATATGAAAACAGAAAACAGCTAACAATAAGATCTATGACACTTCAGAACAACTTAAGACGATAATTAAATGTGAAGCCTCGGTGCGGCTTAAAATCGCCTTGTAGCAAGGCGAATGTTCATAGCACAGCATTAAAACGGTTTGAGAATGGAAAGGGATGGCGAGGAGATCGGTTACATACCTCGATGTAATTCTTAGGGACAAGACCTTGTTGACCAACTGAGTTACATGCCAACCACCAATCCGGATCATGAGCCGGATGATCAATAATATCCAGACGCTCTCCTGTATGCAAATATGTAAGATCAAAGTAAATAAAACATGCAGTTAACATATCTTTTGCCACATACAGTGACCATTATAAGGCGTGGAACTGTATGGGTCGTGAAAGAAAAAAAAACCTTTTCTGAAGGACAACTCCTCTGTCGTTGAAGCATCGAAAGAATAAAGGGCGACAACACACTGAAAGATAATTAAACCAGAAGAACTAAGAAGGGCAAATAATGAGAGAACCACCTCCAGCACAGAGCTAGCCTGAGTTGAAGGAGCGGGAGAAGAAATGACTGATATTGGAGAGCGTCCAACAACAACAGTACAACCGTTCGACCCATCACTTCCATTAGCTCCCGGATGAAGCTGATCGGCAACTTCTTCCACGTAATTCGACGGAAACCAGCCACAACGACCGTCGCTCTGAATAAAAATAATAAGAAAAATGAGCTAACAACGTCACCAATGTGCTTGTGCTCAAAATTGAGTGAGTGGATCTATATGAATAGTTTGGGAATCGCACTTTGTGTATTGTGTGGATTAGGGTGATCTCAATTTTCGGAAGGCAAAGGAGCTCCAAGTGGGATGAAGCATTCGGTTCTCTTGTGCAAAAAGGGTACTGGGTGATTTTACTTCTTCTGAATATTTATAATAAACGGAGACGTTCTACGAAATTTAAATGCGTTGGAATCTCTGCGCCAAAATGCTCCCTCGCTTGTTCTGATAGATCCAAATGGTTGTTACACTATTTCATAAAACTTAGGGGTCCCAGTAAGGGCGTGCATAAGGTTCATATCGCTGGAGTAATCCAATGATCGCAAAAGAAGGAAGCTTCGCGGTGAGTGTGAAATCGGAACCGAAATAATTCACGCACCCCAGAAATTTCCCACCCCTGCGAAATTGGAATTCCGCAGGTGGCAACAACTGTCGCACTACTCCCCCTCACTGGATGAGACCAAAGAATCGTTAACAGAGTTGTATCTGAAAATGAAACCATTGCGAATAAACAAGAGCGCACCTCTCCTTTCCACCATCCGTCGCTGCTCTTATCAATCACTGTTATAGTTTCGCCTCGTGTTAACTTCATCTCGTCTTCCAGTCGAGGATCATAGGAAAATTTCACCACTGCTCTTGAACTCATACCGCCAATCTAAAATATAAAAGCTCAGAACATTTGCAAGTATAGTAAACGTATCTTTTTTATGGAAAATGTAACAGTGCTGAGGTAAAAGCAGTAGACTTAAAATCGGTAATCTGTAAACTAGAAAATATTTAGTAAAGGTGCAAATACATGGGGGAGGAGAGCAAAAAAATTGTTCAAGGCGCACATCGAGCGTAGTAGCGCAAGGTGCCACCGTTGATGGGATCTTACGGTAACATATATTCCCAAATGAAACCCGCAAGCAGAAGCAAGTTCTTAGTCCCTGCCCTCATGGCGATCGACTACGAAGTCATATATCGCCGTCAAGCTCAAGAAGGCCTGGAGCTCAAACCTTGCATTATATTCCATGGGAGAATCACTAGTCCCCCGTGCTCAACAAGTATCAGTTGAAAGCACCGGGTTTGAGTTCAGCGTGAAATTAGTTCAGTTTCGAAGGTAACGAGAGAAATTTCTTTGGGCATCCTCCATTGTGATTGTATTTTATGCAATAACAAATGTCAAAGAAGAAGCAATTTCAAAAACCAAAATCGAAAAAAAAACAGCCAGTGGGGAAAGTGGCAAGCTCAAAAATTATAGCCAAAAAAAACAAAAATAATTTGAGAGGAACGCGGGCATGCATCGAAACATCAAATCGAGAAAAATACCATTCAGCAAGATGACGATGACAACCAAAAATAAACCGAAAAAAAGTAGAAAAAAATTAATATCTGTTTTGTTTGCCGCTGATGCTGGATGGATAATAAATAAATATAATAAATGAAGATTCACAAATGGAACCAGAATAGAGCAGGGACATAGGAAGAAAAAAAACTGAATGTTAACCTTAAGGGAATCCAGTGGACTTCCTTGACCGTTTTTAGTGTGATTGTTGTTGCCCGTGAAACCTGGGCGTAGACCGAGCGGGGCTGTTGCGGTAGAAGATGACCTCTCCTGAAAACTTAGCCGTCGTTTTTTCGTATCGAATGAACACATGTGAGAGAGGATGTCACGCATTTACCCCACCCTGCGCCCGTGCGATTGCGTACAGCAAGCGATTACAGTACTCTACCGGCTAGTTCCGCTATCGTTGGCACCCTGTTTTCGACTGAATGACTGCGGGTAGAACTCGTGATGAGAGGAGATAATAAGACTAGATGATTTATATGTCTGACGTGGTTGGGGGGCCACGTGCGGCGGCGCGCAGCTTGGCCTATCACCTGGACTCTATGCTCGAAGAAGACGTTTAAAAACTCGACATTCCAGCTTTTCAAACGCATGTCAACATAATCTGCCCTCACCCACCCCCTAGACCTGGCTACACTCCCCCCCTGGCCCACGGATTCCGAAGATGCAGCGAGCAAGACGTGCCAGCGCCGCCGCGGCCCCCCCCCCAACTAAGTTTAAGCACCTCAGACTTTCATGCAAAATCATTAAAATCATGAAATCAGTAGAGACAGTTTTCCCACCGATTAGCGCAATATTAAGCTTTTGCTCACAATATACTGAGGAGGCTGCTATTCATCATATCGGTGCTTCAGGCAGTAAAAATCCCACCCAACGTTGAAGCGAATAAGCGCAGCAAACATGCTCCTCATTCCCCCTCCTGTCCCATCTTAACTAGTCTTCCAAGACTAGAGAAAACCGGTAGGGGATGTGTAAAGCACTACTTCATTACCCTTAAAGTTTATCCTCCTCTCCCAAAGACGCAGTCGGAACGTGGAATGTTGCCTTTTGATGTAAACTGGCGCCTCATAGAAATTAATGTCGGCACAGTAATCGCAAACGCTCCTGTAAGCGGAATCACATTCCAATCCAATAACTGGATACATTCTACGAGACATCTTATCGTATAACGAAAAGAAAGAAACATAATACAGTGGCCTATCATGCTACAAGTATTGGCGCATCTCACTTTCAGGCAACGAGTCATCCACAAAGGATACCGGCGTCAGCATTTCTATAATCTGATGTGAATACACTGCTCCCCATAAATTAAAAGCCACCTATGTTTAGTGCAAAAACTTTTTTTCCGTAAGATCGTTGAGGCAGCTTCTGTATGGAAAAGGATGTTGTAATAAATTTTCTTTTGGGCACACTGGCAGCAGAGTCAGCTTTGAAATTTGAAGTGTTTTTTCTGCAATTTTTCGAAACGCCGCTCTCTGACCCTAATCCGCATAATTATGAAAGCCACCCCAATACTTTCTCCTTGCCTTCCTTCCTGCCATTGAATTTTTGCCTGTTATCCACACTTTCGTCTTTAGTGAAAAACGAGAGAAGAAACCCGTCACCGTATAACTGAATAAAGGGGAAGATCCCTAGACAAAAAATCGTGAAAAGTTGAGAGGCAGTCGCACAAGCCGCAAATTCGGTGGCCAGTTCGGTTCAGAGAAAAACAAAATTCTTTCGAGCATGAGTGTAGGATATGGAGGTAAAATTGAAGCCTCGAGATCGTCCTTGCTTCGGGATTCAGATACAGCGTCGTCTCAATGAGAAAACCAAACAGTGCATCATGTTGTGCTGCGAAATTCAACGGCTTGCCTTGGAATTCAATTTCTCCCAATACCGTGTCTGTCAGCGTCTTTGGCAGACCTGCAGTTCATTCGCAGGATTGAGAAAATCGTAAAGCGCTTTTTATACAACAAACATTTCAAAAAAGTGAGGACAGTTTGTCAAGAAGTAAAGCCGACCTGATGAGAGTGAAGGGCGGTTCTTACCTGTGCATTTCTTACGGCTGCCTTGTCTTCCTTTCTCAAAACATTTTCTCTTACTCTAGATAACCTTCTTCTCATGGCGAAGGGTATACCTGGAGATAAAGAAGCTGTTGGAAAAGCACGTGACGTGAGAAATGACAGGTAAAAAACCGCCCTCACTCCCACCATCAGGTCTGCGCTTCATCTGACAAGAACTGTGCTCACTTTTTGAACATGTTTTGTTGTCATAAACAATTCGCCTTCTACGATTGTCTCATGCGCGAATGAACCTGCAGTTCTGCCACAGGACGTGAAACAGACACCCGGAGTGGAGAATTAAATTCCAGATGAATATTCCAGGTTTGATTTTCGAGCACAACTTGATGCACTGTTTGGTTTTCTCAGAGACGGACGTGAACTCTGATTCCGAACGCAAAGGACCGATTCCGCGAGGCTCAACTTCTTACTCCATATCTCCTAACACTACTGTGAAGAAATTGTTTTTCTATGAAACGAACGCTGGCCCATAAATGGGCTGATGCGACTGCCTCTACAACCTCTTTTTTCACGATTTTGTTAGGATTCCCTTTATTCTAGAATTATGGTGACAGGTTTCCCTCTCCGTTTGTTCATCTAAAGACGAAAGTCGTGGATAACAACAAAAAAAGATTCAATTGAGCAGCGAAGGAAGGCAACGCCGAAAGTATGGGTGACTTTACTAATTGATGGCTGGAATAAGGTCAGAGGCGGCGTTTTCGAAAAATTGCAGAAACAACACTTTTCAAATTTCAAAGCTTGGAACCTCGTGCTGGTGTGCAAACAGATACATTCATACCTACATTTCTTTCATCATATAAACGCTTTCTCGAAGCGTATCCATTAGAAAAAATTTTTGCAGAAACATAGTGGCTTTATAATTATGCGAGGCAGTTTTAACAAGTGCTAATGAGATCATACCCAACAACTCGCAGATAGACTGCGGGTGGACGTCGTGCCGTGAAGAGGTACTACTAAGCAGTTCATAAGATGAAAACTATCTGCACGAATTAGAACTCTCTCTCTACTCTTCTCCGCCGATACCAATCTTCGTCCCCTCGAATCCCCTCATTGCACGCAGCAATGTCGGTCATAATGGCATCAATGACTGTCTCTATGTGCTGAAGCTACCGCTAGGCGGTGGTAGCTATAGAGTATAGAATGCGCTTCTGTGTCTGTCGTCTCGTTCTGTATGTATGTCACGAAATTCCTTAGCTCCTCGGATCCACCTGGAGGGACCGGGGTCGAAGGTGTGGGATGGAGGTGGCCAGTGGGCTCTCACGTAATACAAAACACACATAACAGCAAGGAGCCCCGTCGCCAACAGAGGCGCGTGGCGTGACGTCGAAGAGTGACAGTGTACCGAAACGACGTCAAGAGTTTTTCGATTTAGTGACAAACGGACCGAGTTCGAACCTGGGGAAAATAGTGGGTTAGAGGTAAGCATTTGGTGAGTTCACATCTGAATTAGGGAGGACCCCACCTGGGCGGATGCGTTTCTCTAAAAAATAAGCAGTGCTTTATGAAAATTAAACTCCGTTAAGAGGAAGCCTATTCAGAACAGAAACCTTGGTGGTCAGGGAGCAAATCGTCTACGGTGTTTCCTGCATATAGTGACGTGCGGAGGCCCACGACCAGAATGGGCGGCGCGCTCGTCGAGTGTACGCATTTTCTACCCCCTCAAACGGCGTCGGCGTGGAAGCTGCTTAACCCATAACGGACGGCCAGTGTATTTGTTGCGTGCGCCACCATGTGGCGCACGCCGCCACCCAGGGTAGGGTTTATGTAGGCTTATGTGAACAGCAGGGGTATGACGGGGCTAAAGTAGGTGTCCGTTTCTCACCATCCAAAAGAAGAGATTCCCGTTGACGACAAGTTCGTAACCCGCCTTTCCGCTCTAAAACTAGGGTGCAAAGAATGAATGGAATCTGTGGGTGACATTATCGAAAAATGCGAAACAACAACCCCGAGCAAGGATGTGGCTATATTTAGGGGAAGGGGTCTCGGGACGTGCGAACCATGGGTAAGCCACTCATCAAATAATAAACTTATGTCAATTAAGACAAAATGTATGTAAAATTTATTGTAGGTTTCCCAAAAATCCAGCCGTTTAGGTCCTGGGAAGATATGTTATTCCACATTGCTGAGAGTATATATGGGTATATTAAGATTGCAAGAAACATTCCAAAAACAAATGGAATAGTCGTGCGCCACCTTGTGGCGCACGCCGTCCGTTATGGGTTAAAGAGCCGGAAAAAGGTGGATAGAGGTGGGCGTAGGAGTGGAGGCCAGCTGTCATCGGTGGGCGGGGCTTGCTCAAAGTGGGCGGAATTTGCGACGAAAATATCAAACTCGGTTCCAACAAGTCCCGGAGGCCGGAAAAAAAGTGGATAAAGGTGGGTGGAGTGGGGGTTAACTGTCGTCGGTGGGCGGGGCTTGGCCAAAGTGGGCGGAGTCTGCGACGTAAGTTCGAAACTCGGCTCCAACAAGTCCCGGAGGCCGCGAAACAGGTGGATGGAGGTGGGAGGAGAAGTGGAGACCAGTATTCATCGGTGGGCGTGGCTTGACTAAAGTGAGCGGAGTTTGCAACGGAAATTCATAGCTTGGCTCCAAGAAGTCCCGAAGGCACAGAAAAAGGTGGGCAGAGGTGGGTGGAGGAGTGGAACTTAAATACCATTAGTGGGCGGAGCATGGCCAAAGTGGGCGGAGTGACCCAGGAAAATTCATAACTTCTTATAAATACGCCAGCACTTTACACTATGCTTACATGTTACGAAGTAAATGACATAAGGAATCAGAGTGGATTCCAGGCACGCACATGGTGTTCCAACGATATGTAGAGCATTTCCCCGTCACCTATCCTAAAAGAGGAATGTATGGCTGAACTCAGTACAATACTCGGAGCTGTGCTAGTTATGAATTGATTAGTCTTCCCATTTCCTTTCATCACGACACCCGCCTGTGATCATCAGTTACAAATGTCAACGGCTGTAGAACTAGGCGTGGGAGTACTGTAGTCGCTTGCGGTACGCAATTGCACCGGCACAGGGTGGGAGAAATACGCAACATCATGTGAGAAATGGTCCACTACGATCAGCGAGTTTCAGCAATGTCGCATTCTAGAGAAAGATATTTGCAAGAGATTCAAGCATGGCATAAACATTTACCATGCGACTATCACTGGTAGTGAATTGACCCAAAATTTGAGTAACAGGGTAAATACTTCGGAATTTTACGTGAGGTCAAGGCAACCGCCTGCGGTACGCATTTACCCGAGCAAATGGTGATGGCATTACAGTTCACATCTCGGAGTCTGGTTGGGCGCGTCACCGGAAATGACGTGCCAGCGCACTTGATAGAAGTTGCGCGTATAAGCTGCTTCCAACACACTTGATAGAAGTTGCGCGTATGAGCTGCTTCCAACACACTTTGCTGCTGATAATTG
This sequence comes from Ostertagia ostertagi, assembly GCA_036418205.1. Taxonomy (NCBI): domain Eukaryota; kingdom Metazoa; phylum Nematoda; class Chromadorea; order Rhabditida; family Trichostrongylidae; genus Ostertagia; species Ostertagia ostertagi. The sequence goes on along the minus strand of MU911751.1, from coordinate 42,137 downwards.
GGGGAATACTCGATACTTGTATCCACACGACATCTATCAAGTGCGGTGGCCGCCACGTCATTTCCGGTGACACGCCCAGTCAGACTTCGAGGTATCAACGGTACATCACTCACACGTGTTCATTTCTCAGCTTATTCAGCCACTGAAAACAATTTCGAACTTCGAAAAAGAAATGAATGGCAGGCGCTGTGCTCAGAAACGGTGCGAATATTGATCACAACAACCGGAAAATTGTCACGTTTATTGTACCATTCATGACTAGAATCGATTATCGAGCCTCTTTAGGCCAATGTCATAATCTGCGAATCGAGCGATTCGCTAGCGAATCGCTAGATCCGAACTTTGCGCCAGCGAATTGAACATTGCGCCAGCGAGTCGAACGATGTACCAGTGAGTCGAACTGTGTACCAGTGACTCAATAGTGGCAGGACCCAACGTTTTAAGGAAGCCCGCCACTTTCAAACAGCGTCCACTGTCACGTGACAGTGGACGCTGTTTGAAAGTGGCGGGACTTTGCAGTGGACACTGTGCGAAAGTGGCGGGCTCCCTTTAAACGTTGGGTCCAGCCACTATTGAGTCGCTGCTACCTAGTTCGACTCGCTGGTACATCGTTCGACTCGCTGGCGCAAAGTTCGATTCGCTGATGCAACGTTCGATTCGCTGGCGCAACGCTCGGATCCAGCGATTCGCTAGAAATCGCTCGATTCGCAAACTATGACATCAGTCTATGAGAAGTTCGGTAGCTGACGCAATAAGTAGATATGAGTGTGCAAAGAAGACCAGATTGGTCATGTCGTATGATACGGGAACATCCACTAGAACTTAGCATAAAAGAGGGCAGGAACTTTGGGGAAAATGAAAACCCTTAACACACTCTGGAGTCTCTTCTACCCGCCTAAGGCTCAGCCGAGCGTCAACCGTCCGTTCGCACTATTCCAACGAGGGGGTCGCATTCATAGGCCGAGGGAGGGGATCGCAATTTCGAGGACCTGCAACCGAAATCGTGACGGTAGTTGATCGCTGGATGAAGTACTGGGGAGGAACGCTCAAAGACATGAAGTTGCCATAAACTCAAAATAATTGTTCTTTCCAGGCTCGCCCGTTTCGTCCTGAAGTGTTTCTCCGCGTAAATTATTATACATCGTAAAAATCTTTCTGTCTTCAGCGAAGCATTTAGGGAGAGCTCGCTTCGTCGCATCAGAGCGTGGTAGCAGTGCCAAAAACTGAGCAAGTTCGGGTCATAGCAAGATGAAACAGATTTCCAAATGTTAGCCACTGGCGCGGTGCGTGGCGTATCCGAGGGCAAGACTTGCTTGTGCAGACCGCGTTAAACTCGATTTATTATGCAGAGTCAGTTTCAGGCAATCATGGTGTTTTCTTACGGAATAAAGAACAGCTGAATGCATCGCCATGAAAGGAATGACTACTCAAAGCTGAAAATGAAGCTCTTCAGGGACCTAATTTTCTGGGAACGCTTCTTCCAGAGAACTGTGGAACATAAAAGGAAGCAGAAATCTCGTAGTTTTCAAAAATATCTTCGCCCGTCCCCCAACAAGTTTTTTGAAGGAAGTTGTTTTTGCTGAAAGCTCAAGAACTCGAATGTACTGCTCAAAAACCTATGGAAAAAATGTGCGAACGTGTGATCTTTTCGGAAAATGAACTTTAAAAAACGGTTTAGTGCATGTTAGAAAGGGCAGATCCTGTACTTTCGTCCCATGCAAAAAAAGAGCCTGAGGAATGAAAAAGAAGTGAGTTATGGCCACTGAAAGCCCAAAAACTCGCCTTCGCACGGAAAATGTGCTAACGGGACAATTTTTTGAAAAAGGGGCCGAACACGAAACAATTTTTACAGTTTTGATGGGGAAATATCTGAAGTTTCCGAAACTTTTTACAGCTTTCCAAAATGTCGCATACGAAAGATATTACGGACCTTCAAATTGGAGTTGCGCCTTCTTAGGTTTTGCGTTTTCCACTTTTAACATAACTACTCCCGGCGTTAGGTAACCCTTGCAGATTTTTGAGAGCGGATCTCATGCACAGTTCAGATCTACCTTAACAATTCAAAAAAGTATGTTGCAAGGAAGTTATCCCCCTCTTTAGTATTTCCTTCTCCGCGTCTCGCTCTCTCACCGTCTGGGTGATGCCTGGAGCGCTCCAAGGCTAAGGCCGCACGCACCTGGACTCTTCTCAGAGAGAGCGAGGGGTCGAAAAATCTCGAAAAAAAAGCGAAGGTGACGGTTGACCCTGGCTCAGTCCCTTTTTTAACAGGATGAAAATGTTTAATGCGGTTTCAAGTCCTTACCACCACAATGCCCCGTTACCACATCTTGCGGTAGCATCCTAGCAGGGTCAACCGTCACGTTGAACCAGTTTCGAAAATTTTACGACCCCCCGCCTTTCAGCGAGTCTCGATACGACCCCCCCCCGGATACTTGTTCTGTACTGTACACTTGGTATTTGTGTGTGTTTGCAGGTGACTTCGTACTACTACTTCGAGCGTTACACCAGATTGAACGCTGTGGCGTCGCGTTTACATTGGCGCGCACAATGTTCCCCTCTGCCCAGCGACGATATGTCGAGGCGGGCTACTAATTTTCCAATGAGTGTAATTCTGTTCAAGTTCAATAGTTTACAAAACGCTGAGTGGATTTGTAATCTACGAGAGAGCTTGTTTTGGAAATGCCACAATTTGTGCAGTATCTCCAGAACTCTTTTAGTTATGGGGTAGAGAACTGACAGGTCTTTCAGGGCAAGCCGCACTTTCTGGAAACGGTTCATTGCATATTGTAGGGACGCACATATGGACCATAAAGCCATGTTTCGTTTCCGCTGAACGGTTTCAATAGCAACAAAAAAGCGGTGAATGACACCCTTGATGGTTCGATCCCCCGTGGCGACCAATTTTTGCAATTGAGGTTGGCGGCCACTAGTTGGCTTCAAAATGGTCCTGACGATGAACTTGACATCTGAGTTTGATATTTAGCGCGATTTGGCACCAACCCATAGGCGCCAACTCAAATGCAAGTTTAGTCGCCACAGGGACAAATATACATACATATATGTATATATACATATATGGCATATATACATATATATGCATATGTATGTATATCTCTCTTTCTTCTCCTTAGCGTTAGTCCCCGCAGTCGCAGGGTCCGCTGTCTTTGTCAGTCGTGTCGCCTACTTCGCTTTCTAGGGCATCTCCTGCAGTGGCTGTGATTTTCACCTAGGTCCTTCTTGATCACATCTTCCACCTCTTTTTGCGGGCCCTCGCTGGTGCGCTTGCCTTGCACCGAAGTCCATCGCATTCCTTATCGGGGTGGCCTTGCGCGTCTTCTCAGCACATGTCCATACCACCGCAGGGTCGGTTGCTCCTCACCTTCAGCTGGACAGGGGCAGTCTGCATTTCGCGTCGCCGCCAGGCCCACTCAGCATCCTCATCTCAGCGCGAGAGAAGCTGCCTTCGTGATTCTTGTCAGGGGCAGCACTCGCTGCCGTAGAGCATCGGCGAGGCCTTACACTGTTCGTACACCTTCCCTTTGAGGCGCTCTGGAGCACCTTCCGGTCGAGAGTTTCCAGTAAACTCCCTCCATTTCATCCATGCCGCGTTGATTCTCCCCATTACTGCCTGGTCCACACCGCCGTCGGCCGCCAGATCACTTCCAAGGTATCGGAAGTCCTCTACTCTTTCGATGCTTTCACCATGCTCGTCCATGATCGGCTCTGCACCCTCTTCAGAACTCAAGAACTTGATCTTCTTAACATTCAGCCGTAGTCCGCCTTCTACCAGAACCTTCTGTCTTTGCTGCACCTTGGCTTGAAGTTCATCTCTACTATCCGCTATCAGGGCGATGTCGTCTGCGTAGAGGATGGTCTTTAGCGGTCCTTCCATGAGCCCTTTCACCAGGACATCTAGTGTCAGGAGGAAGAGGAACGGGCTCGGAGCCAACCCTTGATGCACCCCAACCGTGATGTTTACCTCTTTTGTTAGGCCATGTTGGGTCGGCGCTTTTCTCGATACTTCTCCATCACTTGCCTAGCGATGAAGATGGCATCCGTTGTAGACCTTTCGGGCATGAACCCGAACTGTTCCTGGGAGATCGGGACCAAGTCCCGCAATTTCGAGTTGAACAAGCGCTCGTACAGCTTCATGGTGTGCGCTGTCAGCTTGATACCGCGGTAGCTGGAGCAGTCCATCGCGTCACCCTTCTGCTTGAAGATGGGGACGATAGTGCTTGTTCTCCAGGCATCTGGCATCATTCCTTCCGCAGTTATGTTGTTGAGGAATCGTGTGAGCCATCCTATCCCGTAGTCACCCAGCGCCTTCCATGCCTCAATTGGTACCCATCTGGACCAACCGCCTTCCCAACCTTCTTTTTGCTACTTCTCGACTAACCTCATCCTCTGTCCACAGTGCGATGGGGCCAGACGTTGGCTCTGCTTGCGAACTGACTTTGTGGGGGCACTCCTCGTTCAGGAGCGCTTTGTAGAACACCTCCCACCTCCTCCTGACTTCAGTTGGCTTCCTCAGGATGGCACCGTCACTGCTCTTCACACTCTTCACCACCCTAATGTCTCGATGCCGGGCTTCGGCCAGTCTGAGGGCGAACTTCTCTGCGTTTCTGCTTTCCAACTTCTCGTACAAAGCGTCCATCTCCGTGTTCTTCGCCTTGGCTACGGCGGCCTTAGCGAGCCTCCTGCGACTCGAGGTAGCGAGGTCTTCGGGGCTCCGGGTCTTCTGCCAGCGCTTGTGTGCTTCCTTCTTCTGCTTCACGACTCGCTGGACCTCTCACTCGCAGGATGGTCTCGGCCGTGTTGCTCCAAGTCCGCTGTATTAGCCCGTTAGGATTTGGGAGACCAACTTCCATTATCCTTCGTTTGAGGTCATCTTTCTCCGCTTGGTGCAACTTCCACCACCGGATTCTCCGCTCGGTTCTAACCCTTGTCTTCTTCGGGAGGTCCATGGCAATGTCTGCCAGGAGGGGCCTGTGCTGTGGAGCCAATTCCTCGCCAGGGAGTACCTTGATGTCTTTTACCGAACTCAGGGATGACCTTCTTACGAGCACATGGTCGATTTCCGTATGTCGTCCCCCACTGCTGTAGGTCACCTTCTGAGCCTCCCTTTTCGCGAAGAACGTGCTGCAGATTGCCAGATCGTGGGCCGTAGCCAGGTCCAGGACCCTGTCTCCCTCGGCGTTCCTCACTCCTATCCCTCTATCTCCGTGCACCCTTTCCCGGCCTCTCCTGTCACTCCGACGTGGCCATTCAGATCACCTGCTACGGTCAGGTAATCGCCTTCCGGAATCGTTCTTATGGCTTCGTCTAGGCTCAGGTAGAACTCGTCTTTCTCACTGTCGGGGCATCCTGTCTGCGGCGCGTACACGGAGGGTATTGTCCAGTACCCCTCCTTCGTGCCTATCCTCACAGCCATGATCCGATCGCTGATCCTGTTCACAGCGGAGACATAGTCCTTGAGCGACTCCGCTACCGCTATGGCCACACCGTTCCGCTTAGTGTCTTCTCCATTGTAGTAGAGTTTGACACCTTCCCCAATTTCCCTGGCCTTAGCATCTTTCCATCGCGTCTCCTGAAGGCAAAGGACTTGGTTATTCCTGCGCGTCATCAGATCAGCAACCTCTCGATGCTTCCCAGTTAGCGATCCTACGTTCAGAGTCCCTATTCGAACTAGTTTCTTTGGCCGAGGCCTCCTCGGTAGCCCTCGCATCGACTGGGGTGTTCATCAGCGGTCCTGT
>MU911751.1:0-36284 GCA_036418205.1 Ostertagia ostertagi | reverse complement strand
CTATCCGACTAAAAGACTTATCGTCAAGCAGCTTCAGAACTGTGCGTTCATCTCCTTGAGCCTCGACGTGAGCTGACAGTGACTCGATGTTCTGCGAGACAGGTCTTGAGGAGCGCAGTGGATGATCCAACTTTGGGGGGACACCTCTAATAGAACATTTCGCCGTAGTACTCCCAATAGCAGCGGCATTCCTTTCCGACAAACTCTGATGATTGGGCCATGGAGCCAAGTGCTTTTGTTTGCCCTCACCCTGTAACTATATAACCTTGTGCCCAAATTACTTCGCCTATTTTTGCAATGCCGCTTTAAAACTGTGATCCAGAATGTAATGAACATAATCCTACTACCAATCATAACCCCCTAACCAACATGCAAACTAAATTCGCAAGAAAAATTTTTTTCCCCCAAACAAAATGTTTCCTCCACCTGCAGAATCAACCAGCAGTCTCTTCTTGCGCCGTTCGCTATGAAAGCGTTGCACGCAGGTGTTCCCTATCTTATCTTCCCAGGCCTTCCTTTGATGCTCGCTTGTAATCCGGTGTGCAAAAAGCATCTACGTGACGAAAATCAAACATAACAGCAACCTTCTTGATACAACAAAAGAGATCAACCGCTGAAGAGTATCTAGCGACAAATTAAAGAATACAAAGAGAGCAACAGAGAAATTAACAACACAACACGCGAACAAAACAAAGCGATTCTGGCAGTTCGCAGCTCGCATCTGCATCCGAACGAGCTTGCCCATAGGCTGTAGCACTGTATGCTAGCAACACTACGGCTTGCTTCGACAAAGTGGGGGTTTGGAGCGGACTCAAAGTTTCAATACTGTTCGGCTAACACGGCGTCTTGCTGATCTTCTCACACTAATCGGCAAAAATTCAACGGCGTCTCAGCCATTGCCGGCGAGTACACACTCGCAATTCTACCCTGATGCCGAGTTTAGCCTTTCTTGACAATCTTCCCTCGCAAGATCCCACTGCCCCGATACTTCTGACTGGAATGTGATTGCTTTGGCTATTCAACTCGCTCCACAGCGAATATTTTCTTGTCAAGAAAAAACCGATGAGGGTCTGCGCGGTGTCGCCAGTGAACGCGCGCTAGTCCCTTCTCACTTTTTGGCTTCTGCTGTTTGATGCTAAATAGAAATAAGGCGACACTTCTCCTGCATGTTGATAGAGTTTGTAGTACTTTCTCCTTCTGATTGCCCCTGCGATTCGAATAAATTTTTAGGCGGCCTCGCATCCATACTTGATGGAGCCCGTGCACTAAGGTCAGAGCATTTTCGTTGTGGCATCTCGTGAACCACCGCCGACCCATTCTTCCTTGTACAGCTTGTAGATAGTGTTCTTATTCTCGCTGCATGCTTGTTGGCCGCCTTTACTGGTGTCACGGGAACACCAAGCCATTTACCAAGGTTGCTAGGATGATGAAGTTCTTGCCCCGGCACGCGAATGAATCGCGGGTCTCTTGGATACCTCTTCCGGCCATCTCATAGTACTGGGCAGTTTTACTCCAATAACGATCGCAAGTCACAAGAAACCTACCTGCACAATATTAGTAGCGCCCAGAAATGAGGATAATCGATATTTCCAATGATTTTTGAAATTTGGCGCAAGTTTTTGGGACACCCTGGTATATAATTCATATACTATTGTATATTATATATTTATTATATTATAATATTATATAAATATATATATGTATATATATATATATATTATACAGGGTGTCCACGAATCTCTTTCCCACTGATGTCGCTCTGCCAGCCTGAAAGATCTCGAGGTGCAGGTTGGTTGGCGAAGCTACGTGCGCGAACCCCAGTTGGCGGATAGGGGTAAATCGCGGACCGAGAACCACCATTACTTGCCCTGTACCAGGTGATTCAGGGAATAACTCCCTGTTTCTGTAGTGCTGGTGTGATTCAACTCGCAGCTTGTCTCCAGCACTCAGGCCATCCATGCATGCTTGCGTGTGTGGTGCCGCTCTGTGTGTGTGTGCGGTTGGTAACATCCCGCTGCTTTTTTTCGGACAGCCCGATAGCTTGCATTCAAGTGACTGGGAAGTACATGGGATTTCGGGCCGCCTCCAAGAACTAAGGCCCGTTGTGTTGCGCCTAGAAACCAACACCCCCCTAGCGTGGCTAACTACATGGAGGCATATCCTCGCCCCACGACATAAGCTGGCAAGCGATCGCGTGCGCGCGCTTCACATGCACGCAAGCAGGCATAATGGATGGGCCTCCCAATTCCCCTGAACCTGAGGCGCCCCCAGACTACGGCAGCGTTGGATAGGACTACGCTGAGAAGGGGCTGCCAGTAATTCAGCCGCGCGCCGGAATAGCTGCCTAAACCAAGACAGAAAAAGCTTAAGTATATATCTTGGCCCGATCTGTACTTTCAACGCACGACCGCTTTGCATCCGAGACCCATCGAAGATCTGATGATTAGGGCCAGGAAGATCAATACGCACGATCATCGAAATGCCCGAGAATAGAGGCACGCCCGCTACACGCCGCGTTTATCGAAATCCTGAGAGAACTTGTTCTCGAACACGCGACAGCACGAGGCTTTGGCGTGTGGGTGTCGCTCGTCAACGAGCGTTCGACCCACACCGACTTGTCCAATAATACAATTCGATTCGTACGAAAGCCTTACGACGCCGAATCGACGTTTGAGCATTCGAGAGATGTGCTTCAACTTCCTTGCTTTAGAGACAACAATGCCTTCGTCGCCTAAGCGCACACAACTCCTAGATCTACGACGAAGAGGAACGACAAGAGCATACCCCCCCCCCACACCCCATATATAAACTGGATTGCAGAAGAAGTCTAACAGGAAAGATCATACCTCTTCAAGAGTCATCGTCCCGCGACTTCACACGCCTAAGACTTGGCCAAGAAAACCGGCTGAAGACTTCACCGGCCTAACTCCCACGAGTATGGAATGAGAATGAAGCAGAGTTGAAGGGAGTGTTCTATATTTCATGTCGACCACAACCATACCATGGTCAAATCACAGTTTCAAAAGACACTGCCCACCTTGCGAATTGGACTTGGGAGTCACCTGATGGAGCGCAGTTCCATTAAGAGATAGACACATCATCTTCATCGAAGGCATTTAAGACTGACCGACGCCATAAGACTATAGATTCAAAAAGTTTCTACACGTGTAAGAGGATGGACCCCTCGTTCCTCCGCGCAAGATTCCTCCTTACTCCGAATAGCCTAATTAGAGAGAGAGAAGCAGAGTCAGGAAAGAGAAGCACCCCAAAGGACAGTCATTCAACTGGAAATCTTCGCTCCTCGGGAGCCTTATGAGAGGATTCGTTCATCTCGAAAACATCGACGAGAGTCTTCGCGCTCAGCTTGAACACCCTCTTCATCGAGAGTGGCCCGAACAAGCAGAGAGTTTGAAAGTCACCAGCGAAAAAACCATTGTCTCCGGACAGTCTCGAACTGATCCGCCAGCGTGGAGCCCACGAGCTGCAGGCAATCGAAGCTATCAGATAGGCGAAAAGAAGATCTCAAGGAAACGAAGAGCATGCAAAACCAACAAATAACCACGCACCACATGGTAGGGACCCCGCGCGACCTTCCCCGCCGCTGCCCGACACACTCGGAATGATGCCCCACCCGTTACCGCCAGGTGCCTAAGTTTTATTAGTGAAGGCAGAGCCTGGAAGATCATCCGCAATCCCGCCGAAGCTTTGGCGCTACAAGTCCAAGAATACGCTGCTCACGACGTCCGAGATATACAGTTACTGCATCCAGAGGGCATGGAGAAAGTCATCCCAACTCTACTCGATCTCTTCGACGCCATGTCCATTCTGCCTACTTATCACCGCAAAAGGATGGATACGTTTGTCGCCTCAATTCTCTCTTCCGAAGTCCGACACAGCCTCCATCAAGTCGGTGAAGATTGTACAGCGCCCGGTCTCGACCGGGTTAAACCGGACATCTGAAGCACCTACACGCACCGCCAGTTATCATCAAAAACTCGACTCGACTGTTCACCGCGCTACCTTCGGAATGCAAGGTTCTCAACTCCCGTGAAAACCAGCAGGACGCCGTGTTGCTGTACAAGAAGGGAGACTTTTGGACCCATTGGCAACTATCGCTCCAATCTGAGCCTGCTGTCTGTAACCTACAAGCTATCACCGAGTCGATCCCTAACAGGATCGGCAGAACCTAGATGAAGGCTAGCCATACGAGAAGCAAGGTTTCCGAAGAGGGTTCGCAGCATCGACTATATCCACATGTACGAGACTCATTGAATTTTACGGGAGTACAGGATGCCGCTTTGTCTCAACGTTCATCGACTTGAAGAAGGCTTCGACTCTGTGGAGACGAAGCGTCATCGGAGCCTTGGGCAACCGGGCGGTCCTACTCAGTACATCACAGCTTCGTGAGCTTTACAGCTGACTTACCCCAAAATACTGCCAATTTCACAAGAGTCATCATCGACATCAGAGAGGTCCGACAGGGCTCAAACTATCGTCGCCCAAACTCTTCAGGGCCGCTCTCGAGACGTCATTCTAACCTGATGGGAGACATGGAGTAACTGGCCGACGGCCGAACTACACGCGACCTATCGTTTTGCTTGAAGACATCGTTTTATAACTGAACCGCCAAACATCGAGCTAAAGCGCGCGAATGCTGTGATTTCGAACTGGCCTGTGTAAGGTTGATCGCACTGAACCTAAACGAAGGGGATGTTTAATAGAAACGGATTGCTTCCTGATGGCCGCATTCACGCTCACGACCGAACATCACCGAAAGCTCCAGCTACGTGACCTAGGTCGGGAACATAATATGATAACGACCTACTCCGAGCTGAGCAGGAGGAAACGAGCGCGTGCATGGGGCGGCATTCAATGAACATGCGGAGTAGTGAAGAAACGAAGACACCCGCGCGTGGCCCACCTCTTCGATCGCTCCTTCTGTCCTAACCTACGCCTCAGAGACTTGGACTCTGCGCAGGCAGACGAGTCGTGCGTCAGCGTTATCCAACGCGCTGTCGGAGAGGACGTGCCTAGGGAGTAACCTATCCGCGAGTTGCTAGAGGGATCGCGGAGTTCGGAACTACGCCACGATCCGAAGATCGGGACGCTGCCGTTTTGCAAGAATCCGATGTTAAGGTGGGGGACACGTCTATGCGATTGTTGCGATACGGCGTTGACCAGAGCGGTTAGCGCTGGAAATTCCCCCCGCCCCTTTTTCGGGACGTTCAACGAACCTTGAGACCGCCGGCCCGATGGTCAGACTTCTTCACGGAAAGCTCTGAAGCGCAGGAATGATGGACTCGGTCCCCCGTCAGCAAGGCGATCACTGGACCACCCTAGCACGCGACAGGAACGAATGGAAGACGTTTGCTGCGCCCGCTCGAGCAAATCGACGATCAACGGGACGACAGGTGATACAGGTGATACAGGGTGTCCCAAAATTATGGGCGCCTACACACAGCAATATACTTCAAGCTTCTAAACGGACGATGCTGACCGAATTAACACATAAGGTAAATTGCATAATCCCCATCAATGTGGAACAACTAAATATCGAAATACCCTCCAACGCGACTGATGCAAGCTCGAAGTCGCTTCTTAGGCTTCGCGCACGTTGCACGCAGGAATTCCTCGTCTATTTCTTCTCGGGCTCCCTTCAGTGTTCCTTCCAGTGACTCAACTATGACGAAGAACTTGACACATCTCACTTTCACTCAACGACCACACTAAGAGGTGAGGTGGGCGCGAACCTTGTGAAAATGACGGCCGTTCCTCGGTGCCAGCGAAGTAGGGCAACTGAACTCGGCACCACACTTGGAGGAACTTGGCCATGTAGGCCTGAGCACTTTTCTGCTGGAAACAACTCGGGTTATTTCCAAGGTAGGGCTCGTGCCGAGCCTTCATTACGTTCACCTCAAGTGTCCGGATTTGCTGACTAACTTACCGAAATCAAACGAAAACTAACGGCTACTTACCACTGTACGTGGTGTTCCTTTAAACCGAAATTGAGACCAAGTTCGGTGATTTGCAAATAATCTTTTAGCGTGGAGTAGCACTCCTGACATTTCTGCCCGAAATGCAATCTTTCTGGCTATTGCCAATCCGCTCTGCTATCGAAATTTTTTCTTCATAAAAAAGGGTGGTACGGTGCGTGTCCTCACCGAGGCGGGTGAGCAACCTTCTGCAATCTTTGACCCTCAGTGCGGCAGCTCTAAAAAGCTGCTTTTCCGGGAAATCACTGGTCAAAAAGAAAGGTAAATTCAAGCTAATGATATCTGGGCAACGATGCAATAACCATATTTACCTAAATTCTAGGAAAACTCTTGAAAAATAAAGTAGAGATTAAAGTCAAACAGGTTTCTGAACCTCTGACAACAAGTCTGCAAAAATGGACCACACCACCTAATCAGTGAGAATGCCGTGTTTCCAAAGCTCCTGCAGACCGATGAATGCTAATTAACACATTCACGCCGATGGCAGCCCATATGGGCTGCCAACTGATAATCGCTTGCTAGGCGCTAGGAATGGACAGATAGGTGGGCAAACCTCGTAATCGAGTGTAAAATGCTTTCAAATTGCTTGGCTTCACGGGGAAAGTTAATAAATGCTCTTTTTGTAACCACTTGTTGTTCTGATCAAAATCCTACTGTTATATGTCCGGGGCCGTAAGGTATGCTTCCCCGAAGGGTCAGGGGACGAAAATCCCTTTAAATTTTCTCTGTCATCCCAACTTGGATTGTCCTGATAAAGGGTCTACATTTAATATATGCGTGTTGCTTAAAGTAAACATGCATTGAGAATAAAGAAACAGTGTCATTTAAAACAAAAAATTTGAAGGGACTTTCGTCCCCGCAAGCATTCGGGGAGACATACCTTACGGCCCCAGATAATCTGCACCCATTGGACACTGCAGAAATTAATTTGTGACATACATGTTTTTGTTTATTTACAAAACAAATCTGCGGTTATGTGGTGAGGCGGCGGCGCCCACAAAATCGCGTCCGTCCCACGCGACCGAAAAGTGGAAAAGGGGCGTCGTAGTGGATGTGGGGTGTGGGTACTTAGGACACAACGCGACTTTTTCGCTCTTCGCAACGCGACATCGCGCGGCAGGCTAGTGCACCCGCAGCGAAAATAACTACGGTATGGAAGAACGCGCGATTGGAGCAGCTTTTTTTTGCATGCGTGAATTTGTAAGTTTCTGATCCATACTTGCCCGCGCTCACACCCATTGTGTTGATAAATGCGGTGAATCACTAATTCTGTCTCATTATTGAAAACGTTTTGTGACTTACACGATTCCGGGCGATGCCACTAAAATGGTGTTTTACGAATTATCGGTGAACGGTGGTTTAAAAGTGTCGCTTGTGCTTGCATTTTGTGGGTTCATATTGTTCTATAGACTTCTGCATAGGGGTATAACATCTTAACTCTCATCAAACGTCCATCAACCCTTTCTTCCAGGTTCTCCAGCTCTACCATCCATCTCTGCAAAAATAACCTACCTCCCTCTTCACTGCTAGTTAGCGTCCACTTCTGGTCACCATTTCCTCGTTCATTATCAAATCCATGGCTATTAAGCTTCAAACTCCTTGTCGCAATCAAAGCCGACACAAATATCGTGCTCCAATCGCGCGTTCTCCCATACCGTAGTTGTTTTCGCTGCGGGTGCGCCAGCCTGCCGCGCGATATCGCGTTGCGAAGCGCGAAAAAGTCGCGTTCTGTCCTAAGTACCCACACCCGTGGATGTGTTAAATGATAAGCTGGTGTCAAAGTCCGCGATGCGTCGCAGGTTTCGTTGATTTTCGCAATTTGTGCGATTTGCGCGACTCACGCTCTCTTCGGACTCTAACTTCCTAATAATATGTATACACTAGCCTAAGAATTTGTGGAAAAAAACCTTTGAGGCCCTGGTGTCTCAACAGGAGGAGGAAAGCATCGCGACGCAGAGCACTTATCCCTTCCAAAAACACGCTGAATATTCCCATTTTTATTTATACTTAGTCCCCTTCTTGCACAACCAGAATGATTCTTTTCAGAATTTTCTCTGCCACGCGAGAAATTGGATGTTCCTGAGACGAATCACTGCGCTACGATGCCCCCTCCCCCCACTACACCGGCACCCTCATCACATCTTGAAAGATTTATTTTCTGTTCGGTTAGCAGTTCCAGTTTTTGCTTCTGGAAATAGTCCAGCGACATACGTCTCACTACAAATTCAAAACCCTTAATGATGACATGTCATTCGCCTACTACTGGGCTGCAGCCGTAGGTTACGCTGTGCCCATAGGGTGTGGGTAGTTAGAACAGAAAGCGACATTTTCGCGCTTCGCAATGCGACATCGCGCGGCAGGCCAGCGCTCGCATAGCGAAAACAGCTACGGTACGAGGGGCGCATAAATGAAGCGAGTTATTTGCTATGGCTCTAAGTTGCGACAACGAATTTGAAGCTTGCCAACTCATGGACTTGATAGTGACCGAGGAAATGGCCACCAGAAGAGGACCACTAAATAGCAGTGAAGAAAGAGGTAGGTTAATTTTGCAGAGGATGAATGGTAGACCCTGGAAGAGGAGTGGTTGATGGACGTTCGATGAGACTCACGACGAGGGATCAGTTCGTCAGAGTTTGCTATGATATATAGAGTATTACCTAGACCGATGAGTGTGTAATTACCTCGTTCACCAATAATTTGGAGTGTTGTAATATTCTAGAATACCACTTTAGCGGCATCGCTCGGAATCGTGTGATTTACAAAACACTTCCATTGGTGAGAGAGAATTGGTGATTCACTGCATGTCTCAATACAATGAGTGTGAGCGTGGGCAAGCAATAAATCAGAAACTTACAAATTCAGGCATGCGAAAAACTGCTCCAACCGCGAGCTCTTCATACCGTAGCTCCTTTCGCTGCGGAAGCGCTAGCCCGCTGCGCGATGTCGCATTGCGAAGCGCGAAAATGTCGCTTTCTGTCCTAAGTACCCACACCCGTGCCCATAGGTTGGGGAAAAACGCAATGAAATTCTTTATTTTTCCACGATTTTCATAATTTTTCACTTTCAGCGCTTTTTTACTTTTCATACAACATCACAAATACCTGAAAGCTACGCAAATCGTGGACAGTTATGGTTAGAAAGCCTACGAAATGCAAAGAAATTCTTATCGACGTCAGCCCGAGATGCGGAGCATATGGCCTTTGACCTGACACAACCTGGTAGACTCCTCCCATCACAGTCATGATTCAAAAGTTCAAGTCCTCCAAAACAAGACATCAGAGAACGTTCAAACCTTCTATATCCTCAGACTGTAGTTTGAAACTGATTTAACTGAAACAGTTTACAAAAGCTCAAAACTTGTCAACAGGCTGTCTCTCGTCACAAAATAATATTTGTGAACGAATCATTCAAAAAACCACACCTTTGTGCTGTTCCGGAATTCAACGTTGGGCCATTCTACTTCACATTTCAGCAGAAATTGAAAATCAAGAGGAATGGCAATAGAGGGAATATTCGAGCTTCTCCGTTATGCACGTGTAGTTAGGAATTACTATGAGATAAAGTAAACATAGGAGTACAGATGGACAAATAAAAAACATGAAAATACCACCAGCAAGAGGAATAGTGTTTGCACAGTGTTTTATCACCGCGCTGTTTGCCGGAGTGAATCTGGCACGCACTCGGAAATGCGACATATATTTGCTTAGCGCAATCGTGTATTATGCCCAAGAAATTGGCACATTACGAAAAGTAAACAAGGTAATCAATAATATCTAGAAGTTACCAGATCAAAATCCGGAGCTCGTGGTCGACTTTTTGCGAAACCTTTGATGGTTCCCTTTGCTTTATCCACCAATGATTCACGTCGGACGTAATTCGAAGGCACAAAACCGACGTTGTTGGAGTCGTTAATAACCTGAATATATAATTAATAATGAGGTATTACAAATGAAGAACTGAAAGTAAAGCGAAGTGATGACGCCGGGCAATCTCTTATCAGATGGTCAAGCTAACAGTCAGCGGACCAGCAATCCCTAAGATTGTTTGTTTTTCTCTATAACCAGAACCTGTTTCTCGTTTACATCACCACCCATCCAATGAAGCACCGCTGCTTGTGCGAGCTATCAAAAAGTTGTTTAGAGTGTCTCTTGAATTCAAAATCTTTTGAACACCATTGAAATGGGGACTATCATAACAATAACCGTGTGATTCTCTGATAAGATCTCTTTCGCTTCGATCGTTATTACACAATTACAACATTCCCCTTCCTCATAAAACAACATTCACAGTTCCAGACGAACGGGCCGAGAATCCGGTAACATCAGATCGCGCCTCATTGAAATGTAGTTTGCTTGAAATCACACGAATCACTAATCATGCAGTTGCGTAAGCCGCCAAAGTAAGATAACATTTTTAACGAGCACGCGAGCCTTTTAATCAAGTCAAAAACGAACGTTCACTCCGCCGGAAATTCACATTATTTTGTTTTCATCTTTGTTTTGTTTTTTTTTACGGACATTTGTTTTCTTCTACTGTCCTCCCAGTAAAAATAATCTTGAAAATTCTGATAATTTGCACCTTTTGTTCAAGCACTCATCACATGAAAAATCGCAACATTGTCCTTAAAAACGCGATCGGAAATTTTCGTGTCAATATTGGCCACCCTCATAATACCATGCACTACTGATTGCCACCGCAAGACCTCTTGCCACCTTGTATAACGTATAAACGACCACATTTCATTGGTGCTAACTTAGTTGGGGGTGGGCCGCCGGCGGCCGGCGCGGCAGTCGGCTCACTGGATTCTCTCGAACGAGATAGTGTAAACTCGAAACATTCAGCTTTTCACACATGTCAAAGTGACTGCCCCCCCCCCCCGACTGCCTACACTCCCCCTGGCCCACGGATTTCCGAACATGCAAGGCGAGCAGACTGCCGCGCCGGCCGCGTGCCCCGCCCCCACAAGTTAGCACCTTTAAATTTTTATATGAAGTGAAATGCAAGATTTAAAAAATGAGAAACTGGTTCCGACCCACTTCCACCAATTTTTGCTACGTCGATGAGACGAAGACGCTCATTCTTTTTTATAGTAAGCTCCTGATCCTCTTGGGCGCAAAATAATCATATTTCAAGATGACGTACGAACATCCTCGACATCACGTCAACTGATGACCGCCCGACAAGCCGACAAGACAAGCTACTGAACGTCAGAAAAAAATAGCGAGTATCACTAATACAATTGGATGTGCCCACCTTCACCACGGAAAACCGAACCTACGCTCGACAATTACAACGAAAAGAATGCGCCAAAAAGCACGTTTCAAATCGAGCCATACGGTTATTATACCCAGGAGGACAGGGGTAACAAGAATTTGGAATAGAGAGAGAGAGAGAGAGAGAGACATCTCGAGACCCTTGAGGATGCCGCACGCTGAGTAGCGCGTGAATCAGCTGTTTTGAGGAGTTCCCACGGAGCTTGAGCCGCCAAATACATAGCGCGAAATGTCTTTACAAAACCACGAAAATGAAATTTATCGGAACGACTCAAAGTGAAAGAAGCCTTAAGGACTCACATGGAGATCGACACGAAATGCCGCAAGCGCTAGTAGTTTTATGCAGAGCGCTATAAAACCGGCATTCAGCGGTTGCGGATAGACGAATTAGAGCATTGCTACGCAATATCGATCGAAGAAAATATTAAGGCGAAAGCCGGCGGGCTGTCGAAGGCAAAACAAAGTACGTTCGCTCCTTCAATTGGGAATTTCTATACTGGTTTGCGACGATGATCAATTCGAATGCCGAAATGATGGAACACATAGAACTCCCAAGTCATTTACGAGTCGATCAATGTGCGGTGGCCACATCGATTACTGTATCTAACATAAGGGAATGGCGCGAACACCATAACAAGCAGAATGGATTTTAACCTATTTTGAGAAAAGTGCTAGTCGGGTCGTAATTCACATCGATTATCGAGCTGTAATAGAGGCAGGTGTAATGATCGAGTGGTGGTGAAAAAATATGGCTGAGGTCCCGATGGGGCTTGCCGGCTGGCCTGTGATAATTGAGGAGGCCTTGCTCATTGAGTTGAGTGTAAGGGTAAGAAAATTAGTATGAGTAATGGTTATGGTGAGGGCAGCATTCATCATAAGTACACAGGCACATGTGAAACTTCGGCAATGCTTGAGCACTTCTGAATCATTGATGAGGAACGCATGCAAGACAAGTGCAACAGCCGGCAAGACAAGTGCATCAGCCGGCAGCAACAGATCACAACCGATTTTACATTCACGGCTCTTGCCACCCCGTCCTCACTCCACTCCCGTGTAAAAATCGAAGCACTGCAGAGATCCACTACAAAGACTAATTTGGATGACCAGACATTAGCTAAGCTGGCACTCATTGTGGTCTAACGCGACGATCCTTTTCCTCGTCGTCTTCTCGTACTGAATCGACTTTTTACTGATATCCCGTCCCACTGGTACGAGGTCAAGCAGGCCCACCAAATGTGGGCAACGTATCCTTGTCGCGTACTTGTCAGAAATGCAACAGACCTTTATTATTTCAAGCATCCTTAGCGTCAACAGTCGCTTCCATCGTTTTCAAAAGGTTTGTGACCAGGGTCAAGCGATCAACGTCTTAATACGTAGATAGAGGCATAACTTTCAAAGGTTCCCCCAACTGTTAACCACTAACTAGTGCATGACGCACCTCGAAGCAGAAGATTACTGTGGAAGTGTCCATATTTGACTGTTCACGCACACAAATATACTCTCGAGGAGATGCAATGTTTTCGAACTGGACCTAAGTTGATAAAAAAGTGATCACTAGGGTAGACTGACTACTAAGGGCTTACAAGAAAACTTTGGAAAAATATTCAACTGTCTACAACTTCCTGAGAAGGTTTCAGTATCCATCATGAAGCACAAAGCTTGTGCGAGGTCATGTCATCATTACTCCTCATAAAATTGAGTGTGAAGAGAGCTGTAACTGTTTGGGTGTTGAAAACTCGTGTTTTCAGAAGAGTTGCTCCTAAAACTCATGAAAAAATTGTCCAACGGGACGGTTTTTCGTACGAGTCATTTTGGGAATGAAGTGAGGTATTCATTGGAAAGTACTAACCTTATAGTTTATTCCAGGGAGAAAAGAATCGCAAAGAGTTCATTCTGAAGGAGGTTCAGAATGAACTCTTTGCGCTCCGCGAAAAATCGTTCCCGATTGTCCCAAAATTGTCCAATGAGGCAATTTTTGACTCCATCAATTTGGGAAAGAGCTCAGGCATTCATTAGAAACCTCAAACCTTCTAGTCTATCCCAGGGGACAAAAATTGCAGAAGGTTCATTCTGAAGAAGGTTATAGTAACTGAAAGCCAAAGAGCCTGGTCCTGAAAAATTGTCCATGGGGCTATTTTCTGAAGAAAACAGACGTTGTAAAAACTTGAGTAATTTTTAGAAAGGAAACAATCTGGTGTTGAAAAGTTTTCCTACCACTTCCCACATTTCCTTATTCGAAGAAAATTCCAGCCTTTCTAAAGAAGAAGTGCGCATTTCTGTGAATTCCGGATTCTCAACCCCATAACTAACACATTTTGAAGAAACTGCGAAAAAGTGGTTGTTTTCGGGAACTAGGGATCTCGTAGATTACCAATTCGCTTCGCATTTTAAAAATATTGACGGTGAGAAGAATTCCACACTCCTGAAAATTAGTAGTTCGCCTCGCCCAATACGCGCTGGGTCTAGGGGAAGATTGCGCGCGCCAATGCGAACGCAACGCTTTCGTGCAGGGTCAGCCGTCACGTTGGACCAATTCCGAAAATTTTGCAACCCTCCATCTTTTGGCGAGTTTCAATACGACCCCCCCCCCAGACACTTGTTGTGTACTGTACACTTCGAAATTGTGTCTGTGCTTGCGTACTACTTCGAGCTTCGGGCAAATATTTCGAGCGTTACAAAAGATTGAGGGCGGTGGCGTCGCGTTTGCATTGGCGCGCACAATCTTCCCCTCGTCCCGGCGCGGGATACATCGAGGCAGACTACTAATTTTCAAATGAGTGTATTTCAGGCTAAC
Organism: Ostertagia ostertagi; assembly: GCA_036418205.1. Lineage (NCBI taxonomy): Eukaryota > Metazoa > Nematoda > Chromadorea > Rhabditida > Trichostrongylidae > Ostertagia > Ostertagia ostertagi. Next base: position 22,224 of record MU911751.1, on the reverse strand, counting down.
TTCAGTATTTTTCAGAACTCGAAGTGGAGTTGTAATCTACGGGACTGCTGCTTTCAGGACACTACCTTTTTTATGCAGTCTTCAATATTGTGATAGTTATGGAGCAGAGAAACATAAATTCATAGGATTGCGCAGTTCTTAGTTTGAAAAGTTGTAATTTTCTTCAAACATGGAAGTATGAAAGGTAATATGGAAATTCTTAAAGCGCAGATTGTTTTCTTTCTCAAAAGCACTTGAAGTTTTGCAAAGTATCGTTTCTCCAAAAAGAAATCGCCCCGTTGGACCGTTTTTTTTTCAAGACCGGGTTTTTTTGGCTATGACTACAACTTTCATCAGAGTGAACCTTTTGAAATTCTTGTCCCCCTGGGTTAAACTGGAAGGTTTGAGCTTTCCAACGAATACTTTAGCTCTTTCCAAAGCTGAAGGAGTCGAAAAATCGCCCCGTCGGACCGCTTCAGGGAAATCGCGGACCGATTTTTCGCGGAGCGCTGTTTTTTTGGCTTTGAAATGCTATAACTTTTTCAGATTTAACTTTTTGCAATTCTTGTCCCCCTGGAAGAAACCAGAAGGTTAGTGCTTTCGAATGGATTCCCGTTTGACCGTTTTTTTTTCATGAACTTCCGTAGGTACTCCCCTGAAAACACGAATTTTCGACACGCAAACTTTCACACATCCCTTCACCCAATTTTATGTGGAATAATGGTAATAAAATCGCAGAAGTATTAAGCTCCATTGCAGATACTAAACGCTTTTCAGGAAGTTGTAGATAGTTAAAAAAAATTTCCAAACGTCTTTATAAGCCCTTAGTAGTCAATCTACCCTATTGGTCGCTTTTTTTGTATGAGTTAGGCCTAGTTTGAAGGCATGGGTTTTCCTCGAGAGCATATTTGTGTTAAACAGTGAAATATGGACACTTCTACAGTAGACTCTTTTGCTCTGAGGTGCGCCATGCACTCGTTCGTGGTTGATAGAGTATTACTATTACTAGTATTGGAGTATTACTAGACTCCTGCGAACACTAACCCCCTCTCCGGTCGGCAAAATACGACCCCTCCCGTTGGACGAAGTCCGATCGGAACGGACGGTTGATCCTGCTCTCGTGCTCAATTCGGATCCCCAGCGGGAAAGTTCTACTTACATCCGAGTTCTGTTTTATGGTGTTTTGTATTTAATCCTTATATCGCCATTCTCAAGTAGGATACACGTTTATATATCCGTACACACATAGGCAAAGAGAAATGGTGTTGGGTGGGGGGTCGTAAAATTCATGAAAGTTGTCCAACGTGACGGTTGACCCTATTTGTGTGACCGTCCCCCATTCACCCCTCACGCTTTTCGAGTCTTGAAGGAAGCAAGGGTCTTGTGGTCCTACTACCTGCAAATGAATAACCTGATACCTCTTCTCTTCATACTAGAATCCTATGAGCCGCCCTGGACTCTTATCGTCGTTGTTGTTCCCACTGTAGCTGGAGCATTCTAGCAAAAACTGCACTAGTTAGCATAGCTCCTCTTTCCAGAAGTTCTTCCGACGAGAGTCGAATGTATCTGATGAACCGCAAAAAATTTTCAAAAAAGATAATTTTTTGAAACTTCTCAAAGCCCTCTTGCCATATATTCCAAGAATTTCCGAAATATAATACCATCTCGCCAAATACCCTCTCCCCAGTCACGGTGTCAGTACAGAACACTGGGATTGGGATGATTTAGCCGGAGCACTCTTATATACCGACACTCTATCATGCCTATCCTCTTGATCCTTCTTTATTCTTCACTCTCACGCCTTCTCTCGCACTCCCTACACCTCCCTTCAGAGACCCTACGGTCAGGGTCGACCGTCCGTTCGAACTGTTCAAACGAAGGGGTTGCGTTTTGGTCGGAAGGGGGTCGCAATTTCGAGGACTGTCAGCCACAAGCGCGTGCGTGGCGTATCCGAGGGCAAGACTTGCTTGTGCAGGCCGCATTAGATTTGATTTATTATGCACAGAGAGGCAGTTTTAGGCAAATAACAGTGTTTTCTTAAGTAGTAGAGAACAGTTGGATGCATCCCTATGGAAGGTTTGACTTTTCGGGGCTGAAATTAAAGTTCTTCGGGGACTAATTTTTTGAGGACGATTCTTCCAGACAACGGTAAAACACATAAGAAAGCAGAATTCTCGTAGTCTTCACAAATGTCTTTATCCCTCTCCAACAAGCTCTTTGAAGGAAGTTATCACTGCTGAAAGCTCAAAAACTCGCAGTGCTGCTCAAAAACTTACTACTTCTTACTTCTTAATTTACTTTCTCGACCGCTATATCGTCGCGGGCACGCGCAGGACGCAGGTCGCACATCTTCCGGTCGCTCTGATTCGGGCCTCTTTGGCCCAATGGCGTACATCTTCACGAGAGGGTCTGCCCATGCTAGTGGGTATGCCTCTGGGCCTTGTTTTTCCCTTGGTTACCGAGTCATCTACTCTCTTCGTCTAGCGATCATGCGGTAGTCTAGCACATGAGCGGCCCACCTTCGCTTGTAATTATTTGATGCATCAGACACGGTCTTGCACCATCGTAAGAGCGGTCTGGGTGTCATTGGTAAGCCGGTCTCGGAAGCGTTACCCGCAATGGCCCTCTCCATGGCTCGCGAGTGACTGCGAGTTTCTCGCTCTTCAGAGACTTGGTGTCCACGTCTTCGCACCCGTAGGATCATACGCGGGAAGAACATGCGATTGAGACGTGAGCTTTCCTCCGTGGTCGACGTGCTTCGAGATTACTACATCTCGAAGTTTATTGAATGGCGGTACAGCCCGTCTAGCGGCGTGGATAATCTCAGAGCGTTGCATCGTTTTCATGTTGACCGCTTTACGAGATATACGTAAGAGGATACTGCTGCGATCTCCTGGCTTCTAGGAGGATCGGCTGGTACTTGATGTTCGTTGTGCATCACTGATTCTTGGCCGGATAATTTGATATCCGACTTTTGCGTTCCTGCTGATAGGCTCAGGATTGCGCAATGTGCGGGTGCCTCGCCTCTCAGAACACAGTCATAAGCGAAGAAGGAGATGCTTTAAACGAACGCCGTCGATGTTCACATCTCCGGGCAACGAGATCGCCTCAATGATGTTCTCGAGCGCAATAGCGAACAAGTTGAGGGACGTAACCGGTCGCCTTCGTCTGACGCCCGCGCGGCTTTGAAGAACGACGGTTGTTTTTATGAGTTTGATATCAGTATAACAGTCGTGTTTGCACTGGGCCGCGTGATTCTAATGTAGGGCTGGATAACCGACTCATGGCTGCGTTGTTAATACACTCTCATGCTCACTGTGTCGATAGGCCTTTTAAAATCGATAAACAGAAGACACAGTGGGTTGCGGTATCGCGCAAGTTCCGTCAGCTTTGATATACATGAATAATGGTCAATAGTGGACGAAGCTGAAGGAACCGGCTTGTTTCTACACTCATGTAATTCGTCGATGCAACGGCGTATTCATGTGAGGAAAGGTCGGGAGAAGACTTCACACCTGGGACGAGAATATTGGGCGGAATTTGTTTAAGATCGTGCTGCGGTCGCTTTCATTGTGAATGAGCAGCGTAGTAGAAGCCTCCAAAGCGCTCGGATTAATCCTTCGGCGCAATATGCGCGAACAACAGCGGAGAGGGTCCCTATTCCTCAGCCAGCATGAGAGACCTCCTCTCACACGATCTGGTGCCGGGCGCTTGCACTTCTTCATCTGGCCAAGAGCAGACTAGCAACTTCTGCTCGTAGGATGGTGGAAATACCTTCGTCTGATCCGTCACAGTCGTTCTCGGTGGCGTCCACATTTACCTGACTGCAAAGAGGTTGCTGTTAAAGTTGCAAATCAGCTCGCATCTCCTCTTGGCTGTATGTTACGTAGTCAGCCTTGCCAGAGAAATCGGGAGCTGGTCTATTTCAGCTGATTCGCCGATAGGCCCTTTTGGCTTGTTAATTTTCTTCGCTTGCTTCGATGCTTGCGCGGCGTATTCCTGTAATCATGCTCTACCTCGGACGATTTTTTTATTAAGGACTGGTTTTCGTGTGGCTCTAACTAAAGAACGGTTAGCTCTCTCGTCCTCAGCAGCATCTAATGTCTCGGAGCTCAGACGCGGTCGCGGTTCAGAGGTGAGCGTGTTGTGGCCTTTTGTAACGACGCAAGTCGAACCTGCAAGCAGTTTGGCGTCCTCGTCGTCAAAGTGGCATATTCATTAGTGGGTTTGCAACACCGTGGGGCTAGAGTCGGACATGTCAAATTGACCTTCGTCTTGATGTATAGACTGCTGGTGCTATTGCCACTGAGGCCGTCCAATTTCCGCTTATTTTGAAACGTTGCCTGAGCAACCTGTGGGTCGACCGATTTGAAAGCGCGACTACGCTGATGACCGTCACGCTCGTGAAGTACCTGAGGCTGCACGCTAGGATATGTCCAGCGTGTGTTTTACGATATCCATGGGACTTCGCGCCAGGTTCACGTCGCGCCCTGTCGCTTTCTGCAAGAAGGTGTTGGTTACGAATAAGTCCTCTTCTCCCTCAGCGAACTCGGCTAAGACCGTTCCCCCATAGGTTCGGGTCTCCACGACATGTAGGCCGACAAGCACTCGCAGGATCGGCCGACCCGGTGACACATTGAATCTCCGGGACGATAACTCTGCGCCTACGGGGTATTGTGCGGATGGGTTACTGAAATTTGTTATATAGAATCTCGTACAAGGTGTCAATCGTAGGCTGGTGGGAGCGTCGTTCAATAACCGAGGATCATCGTTCGGTAATACGACACCGCTGGAGAGTGCCAGCGTCTTGATCTTATTTCTACATGATACTACTCTGGGCGTCATGCGGGGCTGATGACAAACCACTCCGCCTACTTTATCCATATGTTGCTCCAGCACCTGAATGCTTCGTGCTCCGGACCTCCCCGTCCACTGAGCGGGTGGCGCCTGATCTAGTCTCCTGCAACAATCAGATGATGAATGCTACATTTAGTCGGCTGCTGGCAATGGTGTCAATTTTGGCATCGCGTGTTAAAGCTCGAAACATTTATGGTCAAAATAGCGTACAGATATTGTCGCTGCGAGATTTTCGCCCGCTCGTGCTTCACCTACTGTAAATGGACTTCGCTGCGCAGGTACTGAGGTAAATTTTTTAGACTTTTTATAATTGCTAGTGGCAGAAGACTGCCGCACGCCTTAGCATTGCGCTGGGGAGAGCCTCCACTGCCGATATTAAAGGCCGTCTCTCGGCTGCACCGGTTTAGCTACTCCTGGGCAGGAGTTAACGGCTCTCCCTTTCTGCAACCCAGAAAGCGTTTCCGCCGCCACGGCGCGACGAGCTTCGGTGACACTGGTGCAGGGCTCAAAAACGTATGGACCTAAAGTTCGAACGTGTGATCTTCTCGCAAAATGGATTTTGAAAAACAGTTTGGAGCTCATCAGAAGGAGCAACTCCTGTACTTTCACCCCATAAAAAAAGTGTATCTTAAAAGTTAAAACAAAGTGAGTTATGCCCGCTTAAGGCCCAAAAACTCGCGATTTCAAAAAAGTGTTCGGCAAAACCCCCCAAAATGTTCGAAAGTGCGATTTTCTTGAAAAATTAACTTTGAAACACGTTTTGGGGCTTGTTAGAGAGAGCAAATCCTGTACTTTCCCGCTATAAAAAAAGCGCATCGCAGAAATGAAAATGAAGTGAGTTATGGTCGTTGAAAGCCCAACTCGCTTTTGCACGGAAAATGATCGAACTGGACAATTTTTCAGAAAGAGGTTAATCACTAAACTTTTCATACTGTTTCGATGAAGAAATATTTGAGGCTTCTGAAACTTTTTACAGCTTTCCAAAAGATCGCATACGAAGGATATTATGGGCCTTCAAAATTGAAGGTGCGTCTTCTTAGAACTTTGGGTTTTCCACTTCTAACAGAAGTACTTTCCGGAGAGTTAGGCAATCCTTGAAATTTTCTGGAGCACCTCAGGCACAGTCAAAATCTACCTCAACAAGTCAAAAAGTACGTCCCAAGAGTTATTCCCCTCTGAAAATTTTTCTTCGACGCGTCCCGTTCTTCCAGCGCCCGAGTGATACCTGCCGCGTTCCAATGCTGACGCCGCAACGCAGACTGTCTGCGGGGGCGGCGCAGACCCTTTCTGGCGCAACGGATTCATGTCTAGCACTCTTATTAACAAAAACAAGGAGTCGCAACTGGACCCCCTCGAGCGCTAGGGGGTCTCAAAAATCCCGAAAATGTTCGAACGTGACGGTTGACCCTGCCTACGGTCACTTACGCTGAGCGGCCAACCATTGTGTTGCTTCTTAGTACATAACAGAACACTCAAATCAAACACATTTATTGCGTCGTTTTTATTGCTCCTCCACGGGTTGAGCGCCCCTGGCGTCTCGCGCGCTGTGGCGACTTTGCGTTCTGCTTCGGCTGGGCGGCTGGATCGGCGGCGGCTTCGCGTTAGTGCTTCAATGCAAAAACAATGGCGAGTGCCTTCAACTCAAGAACTGCATAGTTCTTCTCATGCTTATTCAGAGAGTGGAGCGGCTTGATCGGCCGGCTTCGCGTCAAACAGCCTCGTTTAGCTTCCGGATTGCCACCCACAGCGGTTTGTTGCTGCGGGCGGCGTCGAACCTGCGATCTCTGGGGCGCCAGCGGCGGTGCCATGCACGACGCCACCATCAGCCACCCCGTCACCGCGGAGCCGCCAGTGGCTCTGCGATCGGAATGACTGGAGAAACAACCTGCGGAGCCTGTGGCCAAATTCACCCCTTAAAGACACAGCGCTTGGCCTATGCGGTGGAGCTGTTGTATGCAGAGTTCAGCAGTAACTACCTGACACACAATCAGCTGTACATAGTGAGCCAGTCATATACTGTTCCACACACGGTTTTCTCAGTGGATGTTTGGTTTAAGAGAGATCCTCAGCTGCCCATCAACCGCCAACCACTGTCATCTTCTCCCGTTGTTATTAGGAATTATACCGTTGTAAAATGCGGTTAACATGAGGAAAAAAACCTTTTTACTCTTGAAGTTATGGAGGAGTTCTAGTATTGGCAACCAGTACTGCTTGCTCGTCGCTCAGAATGGGCCACATCCATTTTCTATCCTGAAAGGCCTTAGTCGTACGTGGAAACTCTTAAGTTTCTTCGTTGACACCACTGAGTTTCTATGCAACTTTTGTGCGGTTTGTCGAGAACTCAATCCGTTGGCTTTTTTTGTTTCTCCCTCATCTAGAGCTAGAGGCCAATACCCATGCTCTCCATCCTCATGTCCTTTATCTCAGTTTCGGAAGAGCTGAAACCATAGCCGGAAGTGCACCAGGGACTGAGTGTTGCTGCTCAGTGTTTTGCACACGATGAGTGAGAATCGTTGGCCGTTTTTTCTTTCCTGACTACATACGCTCATACGATGATTTTTGATCACTCATCTTCGAGCAAAAGTTTTGGCTCGTAGAGCATCCGCTCAGTAGCGCCTATGATTTCGGAATATGCGGGCTGAATCGCTTTCTCGAGTGAATGATCTCTAATCCTAAGAGATTGTGTGTGCTGAGAAACAAAGGCACAAACGGAAGCTACATTTCAATCTTGCCAACCTAACACTTCCTGTCCGACTTCAAAAATATAATTCCTCCTTATTTCTTCTCTATATTTATCTATCCTTTCTGCCTTTCTGCGGGGAGATGCAGTGCAAGTGGCGCGCTTACCACGCGAGCGGTCCGGGGATCAAATCCTAGGTCGTGAGTTGCCCGGCCCAACCAAGCCTTCCATCCCTGCGGAGTCGGTTAATTGTACCAGACTTGTCTGGGAGGATAAAACACTGACTTGTACATCGGCTGGCCCTCGCAATGTCATTGTATAGGCTACATCGCATTCAAATGCCACTACGAATGTACAAATGGAAGTATTAGGTCGGTCAAAAAGTATCCGCGGGATGATTTCGAGAAGATTTATCGTTTCACCCTCCTTTTTAGGATAAGCAAAATCGTGATTTTCGATTGTTGCCACTTCATGTCATCAAACCTGGAATAAACACGCCAGGCCTCGTAATATGGCGACTTTGTAAAATAGAAATGAAAGAAGCTTATCACTGATACTCAACTGCAGGTGTGGTATTAGAGGTTGGGTCTCTGAAGGCACCGAACTCAGCCTGGTGGACGCTGTGAGAAAGCAGGAAAAATATCGTCAATCTATTCATCGGATCAACCCGTGCTGGCAGCTTTAGCAGTTGCGACGCGCGTGGAGGTGTGTGCTTGGACTCCTCATTGCAACAGTGAGGAACAGCAGTTTTCAAGAGGGGCAATAGTGTGGGGTAAGACTATGCTTCTGCGCGCTAACAATGAAAGGGACCAATTATGTGAACGAACCCGAGCTGCCTTGGAACGCTGCAAAACCCGGAGCGCCTCCAATGAGGATTTTTCTCAATTTTCGATGGCGTAGCTCATTTCGAAGTCCGAGAATTGACTCTTTCGACGACCGAGTACTATTGTAAGGAGTAGAACATAAAACATAAGAAACTACGATGATGATAGTCTGCTTCAAGGAAATATGAGGTCCAGTCCTTCACCACCATAACGCTAAATCGCCCACCGCAAAATACGCTCTGTAAAATTCATCCAGAAATGGCTCAGAAGCTCTTCTGCTATCTTATATATAGCCCAGGTACATCTTTCAGGAACCACCAATTCCCCGCTTCTCAACATGGTTCTCGGAGGAGAAATCGCGTTGAGAACTGACTCATGTAAAATGCGCCTTCCTACAGCTTGTAGCCTATGATAAACTACAGATCAATAGGAAGGGAAATTCTCAGCGTTTGTCTAACTGAAAGCAATCTGCTGGACATAGCAATTTTTATTTCGAACAAAAAGATTGTGTTTCAGCAAAGTTGTGGTGCTTCAAAATTAGGGGGTCAAACGGCGGATACTTTTTGACCGACCTAATAGAATGCGCCGCATCCCGCAAAAGGATTGATCAACGGCAAATGCTTTATCCTTTATGCTTTTATCTTCTGCTTTCTCGTCGTAATGATGTCTAATGTTGTTCGCAAACTACTTCCCATCAACATTTCTGCATACCTTTCTCGTTGCTACATGGGATGTAACCCTATACTAAAAAAGAAGATCTACCGCTGCGTCTTCCAACGTTTTGTTGGACCGCAGCCCTTTATACAGGGCATTTTTAAACGTTTGAACAAAACGTTCCGCTTCTCCATTTGAATTAGTGGCACGGCGGCTTTATACACGCCTACAAGCCATATCTTAGTTCTCGCCAGGCTAATTATCCTGTTTCGACTATAGTTTCTATTATGCAAGATTTTCAGCACTACTTGCTGAAACCTTTCGGGGATAACCACCCTATATCCCCACAGTATACACCCATTGTGGATTAATAAGCCTGCATTCTTCACGGCATATGGTTTCACCTTATCATCCTTGACATTTACTGGCCACCCCTCTGTAGCAGAAGGTCTTCTTTTGTGGCTTTGGCTATCGAAGATTTTTCACTGCTTGTTCTGCCATCCGCTTTATATATGGTTCATTTGCTACCATCTCAGCGCTAGGCATCTCTTTTGGATCGGGTATACTCGATAGCCCGTCCGCGTTGCCGAACTCGGCCCCTTTCTATACTCGATTTCAAACGAATATAGCAAGAGTCTCATGCCCATCTGTGCAGCCCCTTGGCTGCTAACGTTGGGAATCTGTTAGGGCTGAAAGTCCTCACTAACGGCTGATGATCCGCTAGCAGTGTAAATCGACGACCATAAAGGAACTGATTAAATTTCTCATTTCAATGTACTATTCCCAACGCCTCATTTTCTATTTGGGCGTAGTTGCGTTCCTGTTTCGTCAAGGAACGCTATGCGTACGCAGTTATTTTCTCACTTTTATCATCATATCTACGGTCTAATACTGTGCCGATACCATATTTTGAAGCATCGGTAGCCAATACTACCGGAACATCCGGATTATAATGCGCTAACGTATCTGCGTCTGTGAGATTTACACGTAACCGACCGGAAGCTATCTTCTCTTCTGCACTCCATTTAGGCACCCTTCCTTCACAAGCTATTCAACGGCATTGCTAGCGTTGCTAGCCTCGGGATAAACTTGCCGTAATGATCATACGTAGATAGGACTCAATTCTTTCAAATTCTTAGTTCCTGCATGTTTAGTATCGCCTTCAGCTTACGGAGACGACCTAAGCCCTTCTCATCGACCACATAGCCCAAGAACTTCATCTATTATTTGACAAACTCACACTTCTTCCTTTTGAGGCAAAATCCGACCTCGTTTAGTCTATACAAGCCTTTTCTAGTCTTTCCAAGTGCGTCTTTCATTTGGATCCGTGACTGTAATGTCGTCCAGATAAATCAGTACTTGTTCTGTTACCGCCGGTCTCTTCCATTATCCGCTGGAATATTGCTGGTGCGGATGCGATTTCGAACGGGATCTGCATATACTGGAATAGTCCCTGCGTATTAATGCTAATATATTTTCTTGAGCTTTCCTCAAGCTCTAACTGCATATACGCACCTGAGAGGTGAACTTTTGAAAACTTCATGCCGCCTTGCAACACATGAAATAAATCATCAGGCTTGGGCAGTGGGTACCGATCAATATCTAACTGCGGCTTTACTGTGACCTTATAATCACCCCATATCCTTATTTTCATGTCTGGTTTGGGCACAACTACTAGCGGCGTGACCCAACCATGCTCCACTCATTTTATGGTTCCGTTCCAGACCATCTCGTCCAATTTAGCTTCAACTTTAGGCCTCAACGCAATAGGAACTGGCCTGGCTCTGAAAAACGTAGGCACAACTGCCTCATTTTTAAATTTGGGCTCGGCTCGTGAGGTTGTGCACTTTCCCAAACCATCTTGGAATAACTTCCTATTGTTATTCAGTTTACGCACTAATTCCTTTTTAATTGCTTCCTTTGGCATCTGTACAACGTTGTGAAGCCTCTCATAGTGTGGTCCACAGTCAATCTGCACTTTCCTGACCATGTCTCTTTCGCACAAGGAGTGAGTGAGTCGCCTTCTTGAAGACATGTACATCTATTATATCGCTTCCTTCCCGGCGAACTTGATGTATAGTGGAGCTTTGCCTTGAAACATAATCCGTTTGTTATAAAATGTCGTCGCCGCTACCTCCTTCTGCAACTGCGATCGGCCTAGCTTATTCCAGATCTTTTTCTCGATAATGAAAAGGGATGCCCCTGTATCTGACTCGAATGCAATCCTCTTCCCATTCGCTTCCATATCTAGCATTCGCGATGACTCATTCGCCAACCGGTCTATTCCGCCTCTAATGGGTGTATCCCTAACTATCATTTCCTTATCAAAATGTCATTTATTTTCACTGGTAGCGTTTATGCTAGCGGCCTCCACCATCCGGATGCGACCGCGCGCTTTCTCCCCACCATGGAGGACACGTCCGTTCTACGACAGTGGGTTAAGCGTGACTTTACAACCATATTCACGCTCTGACATACCTACTCCTCACTTCAGATCTCCTCACACCGTGTGTGTGTATCTGGCGGGAGGCTTTACGGCCTGCTCTAGCGTTCATCCAACATGACGCCGCTAGGTGACCTTTTTTCTTGAATACTTTCAGTATGCGCTTTGGTTCCTGGAACACTCATAACCGGCGTAGCCTAGCGCCCCGCAAACCCTACCCTTGAACGCCTTCCGAGCTGGGCCCTGGCTCGGTTTCCACTTTTGCTCGCTCGTTTGCGCGCTCCAAGCCGGTTGCCTGTTATGCATTCTTACCTGGGCTACTCCTGCGACTTGCGGTCCTTCTTTCAAATGTGAAGCGTTTTCTCCAACTCGTTCGAGTGCTTCCGATTGCTCTAATGCTTCCTTTGGCCTCACGCCCTCCTCCAACAACCACTGAGAGTAGCCCTCCAATGAAAACCGTTGTCACCACCACATCGCGGTGGTTCTTGGTTTTCTCAGTGCGGCAATTGCCTGCTGTTTGCTGCCTTCTGCAGCTCTGTGTAGTACTTGTGCAGGATTGTCCCGGCTTCTGCACCTTCGACATAAGGCCAAACCGTTCCGCTAACGCTTCTTCAGCTGATAATGGCTTCCATGGCCTGTCCCAGATCCTTGACTTCCACGTCCTCTAATTCTCGACCATGCAAGAGTGGCTCGACCAACTCATTATCTGAGTTACCCACCTCCTGCAGGAAGATCAGCCTCTGGTCACTTTTTTTCTGTAACCATCCTCAATACGAGGAATATGTAGAAAAGCTTCCACCAGGTTCTCCACGAATTTCGTTGTACATAAGGCCCCGGAGATCGACCCCGGTATATTGCTACACCAGTGCCGACAGCCGTGAGTTTCCTGACGCTGCCTCCTGCTTCGGCCTTCACCATAGTGCTTGAATTTTCGGCCTTTACTGGTACTCAGCCTCCTCTAGTACTCTGAATGCGGCCTTCTCGAGCTCTTCGGCCTCCTCGGGTTCTTCATCTTTCTCGACCTCTTCTTCGTTTTGTCCTAATCGCTAGTTACGGTGTCAGGACAAAACACTGGGAGTGCGATGATTCTTTTAGGGAGGAGCAATCTTACATACCCACACGCTCTCTATCATGTCATCCTCTTGATCCTTCTTCATTCTTCACTCTCACATGTTCTTTCGCACTCCCTCGCATCCCCAATCCTGTCTCTTCCCCACCTTTCACTCAGGGTTGACTCGGCCGAACGTACAGTTAACACGTTTGCATGGCTCCATTAACCATTTTTCTCGCTAGGAGATCCAGTGACGCACTCTATTTACATGTGGCGCCAATCATGAAGAAGTAGGCCAGCACGCTCGTCGAGGTCCTTAGAGGACCTCTTTTGTCAAAAGAAACGTGTGATTTCTTGGCTTCGTTATGGTCCCACAAAGTTATTGCCATCGCGCTTGGAAATGACAGGACTTCACCTTCACCGCAGAACCTGTTAGGTCCCATGCCTTGGGGAATAACTGAAGGAGCGATAGTTAGCGTTCTTATTGAAATTCAAACAGCTAGGTGGATTTTTAGAATGTGAATCATCGTCGAATTTGTCACAATTGTTGGCGATGGATGAATGCCTTAACATGAGCGATTCTCACGTTCAGTTTTCCCAGAACTTGAACATGGCGCACATCCGCTACCCTCCGTCTCCCACAATGAGGTGCACGATGTGGTACACGTGACGAAAGGTCTCGATGAAAAGGGGATATCACGTGTGTAATTTCTGCCACTGCACCGCACTCCGTTACGGGAGATAGGGTATACAGTCCATATATTGAAGTCTGATTAGGCGTGTCACCGGGTGTGGGGTAGCCAAATTTGATGAAACTTTATTTATTTATTCATTTTTTGGAAACGTGACAAGTCTACGTGAAATAGGCATACGAAAGGTACATAAAGCCTGTGCTAGAAGAGAAACAAAACAAAGGAAAACATCAATTACTGAAAGAACGTCATCAACATATTTCAAAAGAAGATAAGAATCAAGAGACCCCTGAAAGAAAAGAATATAAAGAAAAAGAGAATTATGAAAATTTATGCAAAGCTGCAGAGGTCAGCCTTTTGAACTCATTAGAGACAAAGTTAGCGTATTTTGGTGAAATGATTTGCTAAAACGAGTGAATCCTAATAGAAAACTTGATAAAGTTGATCTAGGTTTTAGAAACCGGGATATCAAGTTTAGTTCTACCTTCCTAGTGTTTGCTCTAGCAATCTCAAAGAAGTCTGAAGAGCACAAGCTTACTCGTAGAGTAGTCAATATCCTAAACGTCATTAGCAAATCACTAATAACGCGCCCGAAAGCTAAGCCTTTTAGCCCTACTTGATCCCTTCTGTAGGCGCCATTTGCAATAACCTGCAACATCGCATAAAGAGTTTCCTGGCAGGGTCAACCGTCCGTTTGGCAAAGTCCAACGAGGGGGCCGTATATGGCTGACCAAAAAAGGGGGGGTCGAATTCGAAAAATTCAACGTCGCAATACGTAGTGAGAGGATAACTCTCGAGTGCTTCTCCAATTATTATCCACAGACGAGTCCATGGCGTACCTGAGAGCAGAAGAGTCTACTCCAGAAATGTCCATATTTGAGTGTTCACGTACACAAACGTGCTCTCGAGGGGAACCTATGTCTTCAAACTGGACCTGAATTAGTAAAGGAGTAACCACTTGAGAAGACTGGCTAAAGGCCTACACGAAAAGTTTGTGAAGAAATATTTGCCTGCCGCCGACTTCCTCAAGAGGGTCTGGTATCTGTAATGAAGTACATAGCTGCAGCTTTTGCGATATCATGGTACCATTATTCTCACAAAATTGAGTTTGAAGAGAGCTTTGAGTGTTTGAGTGTTGAACACTCGCGTTCAGGAGAGTAGCTCCGAAAATTCATGAAAAAAAAACGGTACAGCGGGACAATTTTTCGAACGAGTCATTTTGGAAACGAGTTCGAGTATTCACTAACCTTCTGAGTCCTCCCAGAGAGACAAGAACTGCAAAAAGGTAAACCTGAAGAAAGTTGTAACAGTGCAAAGCCAAAAAACCTGCGCTCTGCGAAAAATAGGTCCGCGATTTCCGCAAAACGGTCCGACGCGGTGATTTTTTTGATTGCGTTAATATCGGAAAGAGGTCAAGTATTCGTTAGAAAGCTCAAACTTTCTAGTTCATTCCAGGTGGTCAAGAACTGCGCAAGGTTGATTCTGACCAAAGTCATTGTCATTAAGGTTTTGTTCACAACCCAGCATTCTTGTGACACTATTAACTGTAGTCACTTCGTTACCATTGATGCGGTAAGCAGCTGAGATCTCTTGACTTGATTATCCTACTTGAAAGAATAAAGTTCTTTTCTGCAGCAAGAAGCAGATACCAAATTACGAAAGAAAATCCATTATAAACAAAACAATTGATACGGTTTGTTTCGCTCCCTCCTCAGACGAACCTTATTATTTCGCCAATCCCCGGAGCTCATCAGTGAGTTGGGATTGACGAAATAAAGACACAGGGAAAGAACGAACAAATCTTGATGTGACGTACTTATCATGCAGAGGAGCATGCAATGAAATGAATTGTATATTGGAAATGAATAAAAGTATAAGTTGATTAAACAGTAAAACTATAAAGTGTAAAAGGTGGGCGTACTTGTTCCACTAACAATTAGGTAGAAATTTAGTGACGAAGTATTCCTTCCACCAACTTACTAATATTTTTATAATTGTTAGCAATTGAAAATTTGCTACATATAAACTTATTTTACAGAAGCACTTAACTACATAAGTTATAATGAAGTTTTCATGGTAGCCATTTCCTAGTAACCCTCTTATGAACTCTGTTAGTTTAACAGTATGTGTCAAAAACGGAACAAGTGTTAGCTATTCTAAACGTTTCAGTGTATATGACGGAGCCTTTATTGTTTATGGAGATATCCGTGTCATTGTGTGGGAATCTGATGTTGGACTGAAAATCATCTGTTGTGTTATACAACCGGTTACAACTCTCTCATTTATTATACTGATTGTTAGATCCAGATAATTACTAGATGTTTCACTTAAATGTGTTTTCTTTAATTCAAGTGTCTTCATGTACACTTCTGCTATATGTATGTCAATATTATCCTCGGTTTGATTATGTATTTGTTTTGTATTACTTTGACATAATAAAAAAAGAGATTTTTTATGTGCGTGAAAATAATGTGTAATTCTTCTGCTAGAGGCTTGATGCTACTTTTATGGGCACCAGTAATATACCAAAGACTAGACCATTCAGCCATACAATCAATTGCGGACTGTAAGTCGCAATATCTTCATATGTTCACATACTTTTATAATTCCTAATATATAATATACAAAGGGTGGCTAAAAAGTATAGGATGCCATGTTTTTGTGTGTAAAAGCCAAGACTCGGTCAGGAAACCGACTTCATCCATAGATAGTTTGGCTATTTGATCACTTGTGCAGAAATTCTTTGGATTTGAAAACTGTGCTTTGACAGAGGCCTTCTGACGTCCAACGACAAAATCAGCAGTGTGCCGCTGGTAGTCTACGGCGATGTCGTCCCACTTTCTTAAGCGCTAACTTTAGAGCACCCACCGAGCTGAAGAAGCCTTATGAAGCCTTGCTCTACAACATCCTTACATAGAGGAGTCCATCGGGAAAAGGACCTAAGAAGAAGAAGGTCACAATTCCTTGCTCTATTGTCCCGGGAAGTGAGCGACCAGGATGGCTTTCGTCGATTTTAACGCGTGTTATTAAGCCCACATTGAAGAACAAACAAGCGTTGAGGAAAATGCTCGTGAATCCAGAACAACATACCGTACCTCATCAAAGTCGCAGGTCTTCGACTTAATTCTAACATTTGTGGAAGATGAACTCCGATGGAGCTGCACTTTTGGATGTAACCCAATCACAAACTACCACACCTTTGGGAAAAAGTCTGTGATAGACTAGTCGTTATCTAAGGGACGTGCTCCCTCTTTTTGGCAACAACTGCCTATGTCTGTGGTAGACTAGTCGTTATCTAAGGGGCGTGCTCTCTCTTTTTGGCAACAACTGCCTATGACTTTGGCGGTCACAAAGAAGTTCACTTCGAAAATTTTCTCATTAACTCAATCGTGAGAGAGAAGCGGCACACCTTGAGCTCGTGCAGAAACGTTTTGCATTTCATCATTTGAATCTATTCGGGTTGCTTCAATAAAATTCAACATAGAAAGAATCGGTAACCTCTTCGAATATTCATTGCTCCCCAAGATTTCCTAGAAGGAGTGACAGCAATTCGTGAGATCAAAAGCGATGTGACCCACGCTGGCTGCATCGCTGTGAACCATCCTTTTTCAAATGATTGCCTCATTCCTCTGAGTGTGGACAATTCTGATCTTCCAGTTATCGCAATCCCAGAGACGTGTGCGTAAACGTTGAGCGCACCGAAAATGTTCCAAAGAGTTGAAGAGGGAATATCGAGTCGTTTTCCAAAGTTGCAATTTCCTACTCCTAAATACTCCACGGCTTAGTGCCAGCAGATAGTCAGATCCGCGTCCTATGCTTTTCGAAAAAAAAAGAAAATCACACAAATAATGCCTCAATTTGCAAAATCCTCGGATAAATCAAAAGTATAGACAAGGAAAAACAACGGTGAGAGTACACCTCCATGGGGCACACCACTATAGGTGCGGAAAACCGAGGAGAAATCATTGCGAATCCGAACTCGATACTGACGATCAACCATCTCATTTTGAATTCACTGCCAACCAAATGAGTTTGCAGACTAGTTAATTGAGTGCAACGTTACCAAACGCTTTTAAAAATTTAAAATAGATCACATGAGTCGGTTGCTTCAATTCACAGATTCTGTCCAGTAATGGAGGCACGATAGTAACGCTGTTTCTCTAGATCTTCTAGGCCAAAGACCGTGTTGATACCGTGGTATAACGTCATTTTCCTCAAGGTGTTAAGGTGTTTTAGAAGATGCCTTCCACTTTCTCGAAAGCTTTAGCGAAGACTGATGTAGGCTTATAGGACGATAGATTTCCGGACATGAAAAGGTGCTTTCCTAGGTATGGGCGTCATAAATGACGTTTTCCATCGACTCAGCACTTCGCCTCCAATAAAGGAAAGATCAAAGAGAGATCCCAGTAGGAAATCTATTGCAGACAAAAGCTTTTTCATAAATGTCAGAGGAAAAGTATGCGGAGATAAGGACTTTGAACTAGGCCAGTGACTCAGCAATTCCATTATCTCTTCATTACAGAATCACGCAGTGGGCGATTTCCGAAAAAAATTGGGTTATTCAGAGGGAGAAAGTTGAAGGCTGGAAGGGGGGGGGGTTGGTCGAGATGTGGTGCCAATCGAGGCATAGAAGGCGCTCAGAGAGTACGGCATAAGGTGGCTCACCAGCTTTCTGAACAAGATAACAATGGAAGAAAAGATGCCGGATGCATGGAGGACAAGTACCATCGTTCCCATCTTCAAACAGAAGGGCGACGCGATGGACTGCTCCAACTTCCGCGGGATCAAGTTGGCTGCGCATACCACGAAGCTGTACGAGCGAGTCACGTAGGCTAGCTTCCGAGATTGCTAGAGCGAATGGTTATGGAACGAGGAACGAAGAATCAGGCTCCCAGAGAAATCCCACGAGAAGATTCACGAGGGCGTTCCGCGAGGAGTCGCAAAGAGATGGCGCACCTCCAATTGCCTTTCTTATCGGATAGAATTAGCATGGCTATACGTCAGTGCATTGCACGGGCGGATCTAGCTGATGAAGTTGTTCTGATTAATATACCAGGAGACAATCTTAAACGTCAGCTAATTCGCAACAGACTCTCTGACCGCGCATGCACCACGAATTACTGCGTCGTTTGCCCATATGGAAGGCAAGGAGGCTGCGCAACGAGGGATGGTTTACCAGCTTTAATGTTCAACCTGTGACGAACTTTATATTGGTGAGACGGGCAGGATGCTAGGCGTGCGCATTAAAGAACATATGGCAGGAAAAAGTCGCGGGAATCTACTTACTTGACAAGCACCGAGGAAGGACATCAGGGTAATGATTTTGAAGTCAAATGCAAAATTCTAGCCTACGCAGATGGCATCGGTGCTAGAAAAAAGTTAGAGGCGTTTTATATCCGCGTGAAAAATCCAAGACTGAACAACCGGAATGAATGCATGGCCATTACTAATGAATTGTTGCCTTTCATTTCTTTATGTGGACTGTGAGATCACCACATACGACTCGTAGGACGCTGTCTGTCCAATGGTGTCTCATTTTATTTGCTCACTAACAAGAGGTGGCTGGACTCACCACAGGTTAGTTCGTTTGCTGGGGTCGTTCAATTTGACTATTTCGGTTTTCCGGGAACTTAATAAGGTTAGGCGCTTTACTGGGTGAGCAACAGAGCTAGGAATTGGAACCAGTTTCAGGTCGTGAAGACAACGTATTGCCGAAACGTTGACCACCGTGTTCCACCATAACAACCTGTATGGCACAAAAGAAACAACACAGTATCCGAAATGCTCAGGTTCCAGGAAAACCGAACATGGAATTTTTTAAGATTTATAGCAGATATGAAGGATCTGTGGTTACTCTTCGTTTGAGTGCAACATCAAATAGCCTCCATGGCGCTCTACAGTCCATCTCGATGTCTGATTGGGCGTGTCACCGGGAAATGACGTGGCAACCACTGCACCTGATAGAAGTTGTGCGGACAAGCTGCTTCCAGCATGCTTTGCTGATATCTGGCGAAGTATTTTATCCACATGACATCTGTCCAGTGACACGCCCAATCCGGCTTCGAGATGTGGACTGTACAATCGAGATTCCGAGGCACCAGTACGTTTTGCATCCGTATTCAAAAAGATTTAATAACACTTTGCTCAATTCAAACCGAATGCTCCCAACTTAAAATTGAGGAACGCATTTCATTCAATAAGAAAAACTTCATTGTGGCCATCTACATGCACGGCATCAGAAAAATTCGCCCCAGAAACATGGTGCATTGGTCGATTTCAATGGAGTCCTGAACGGATCCTGTACCATCACCACGGTTTTTGAAAGGCGGGTTCCGCGAGGGTTTGCATACTCAGAGCTAATGTCCATAGATAACTACCCATCATTGAAATGGATGAAATTATGTAAGAGCTTCAGGCTAAAGCAGTTACGGTAGACCTCCTTGAGCTCGACGACGATGACAGATGACGTCATATTCTGAAGATGGTGAGATCAGTGAGGGAGGGCCTGCATCTACTTATAGAAGGAGATTCAAGGAACAGTTTGCCAAGAGACTTCCGGCGACAATCTCTGCGAACAAAAAAAGGCGCGACATGGGCAACATATTATTTTTTGGCCACCCCCCTCTGGAAAACAGCGGTCCAAAGTTCGACAGACAATTTTCAGCCATAACTTCCTTTCATTGAATTAAGTGAGAGATTAAAGAATCAATTGGATAGGAAGGTTTGGTATAATTTCCTGTGGCGTATTACGAACCATTGCGTGTTCTTTCGGTGGAAAGCTGTAGAATCCGCATTATAGCGCGAAGGTTCCTTTTGGGCGGCAGCAATTTCGCCTGATATCGAGGATAGCGTTATTCGTGTTTTTGCATCTTGCTCGTAATTTTCAAATACATTTCCTTCGTACAACATTGCTAATCACATTCTTAAAACATGGTCAGGAAAACATAACCTCGCAAGGATTGTGGAAGTAATGCGAGCGCGGACGCGTCTAGCCTGAAATTTGCTGTCAATTTGAGAGAATCAGAGTTTTCACATCGAACAATCACCGAACTGGCAGTGTGGCCAGGTCAGAGATTAGCATGTCTAATGTTCAGAGAATGGATATACCGTGGTGGATATACCGTGGTGATTCGAGCAAGACGAGGTATGACCACTTCTTTGATGCCAGCCTTCATCTCGCTGTGATCGACTTTGTCCTGTCCACTCCAAGGTCTTGGAAGAGCTTCAACGTGGCTGGAAGAGTGCTGCAACAATACTGGAGAACTCAGACCGAATGAATAGCATATGTAGTCAAATACTCAGGGAACTAGAGTGGCTTCTGCGCGTCGTCGAGATAGGTTTCGATTGACTTGAACAGGACTTTTTAAGGAACAGAGGAATGTTCTACTTGTTTTTAATGTTGCGTTGTTAGGAACTCCTGCAACACTTTGGATAAACATTGTTTAGAAGAAAAAACCCAGATTATTTTAAGTGTTTTGACGCTCATGCAGTGTCTCCTGGGCGTGTTCGAAAGAAAAGTGCAAAGAATTTCCCCACATTGTTTTTCTTCAAACTCTTATCAGAATCGAGCTATCTAAAGGTGGATAAAGTTGGTATCTATGCTGTATTCAAGAGAGAATTCATTACCAGGCCATTAGTCCCATTGAGGGTGAATAGTGGCCGAGAAATTCCTCAAGCACGACTCTCTACTGGCGAGGGTAATGTCGCGAGTGAATGTACGCGTGCAGAGGACAGACGGCTCGTGGCTGGTGAGAGTGAATGTGGGCTCGGGAAAGAGCAATTGAAGAAGCGAAATTCCTCTACGAGCTCGACCGATTTTCACCCTGATCACAGATTATTTGGAGATTTCTTGTTGCCTTAATTCCTGTCTTCTGAGCGAGACAAAAACCGAGCTCCCACTCCCCACTCCTTCTTTCGATGTGGATGACGACCCATGATGATATCAATGGTGGGCGCAAAATTATGTGATAATTGCCACACACAGGTACGCATAGCTGCGGGTAGGAGGATATGGAGCATTCGTGGACGGATTTTGCTCACGACTTTAGCCAATTCCTAAACAAATGTACAGGGTGGCCGAAAAGTATAGGACGCTATGCTTTTGTGTGTAAAAAGCAAGAAAGGGACCCGATCAGGAAACCGACTTCACACAAAGATAGAGCTAAGCTACTTTATCACTTGTGCAAAAGGAGCTTAATATTTGACGACTCTGCTTTGGGAGAGGCCTTCTGGCGTCCAACGACAAAATCAGCAGTGCGCCGCAGGTAGCCAACGGCAATGTCGTCCCACCTCTTCTCAAGCGCTAAATTCAGAGCACCAACCGAGCTGGAGAAATATTACAAGGTCTCGCTCTACAACATCCTCATATAGAGTAGTCCATCGGGTTAGGGTCTGAGAAAAAGAAAGTCACAATTCCTAGCTCCAATGGCGCGGGGATTGAGCACCCAGGATGGCTTTGGTCGATTTAAACGCTTATTAGGGAGCCCAGCTTCATTGAAGAGCAAACTAGCATTGAGCAAAATGCCCGTGAATCCAAGGCAAAATACCGTACCTCGTCAAGGTCTTTTGCAAGCCCTGCGACTTAATCCTAACATTTGTGGAAGATGAACTTCGATGGGGCTGCACTTTTGGATGTTACCCCATCACAAAGCACCACACCCTCAGGAGAAAGTTCACTGTAAACCAGGCGTTATCTCGGAGACTCGCTCTAACTCTTTGGCAACAACTGCCTCTGAATTCGGTGGTTGAAAAGAAGTTTCCTCCGAAAATTTTCTCGTTAACCCAATCCGAGAGAGAGATGCGGCGCACCTTGAGCTCGTGCAGAAACTTTTTGCATTTTATCAGTCGAACCGATTCGGGTTGCTCCAATAAAACCAGCATAGAACGCGTCGGTAACCCTTCAAATAATGATGGCCTCTCAAGCTCTTCTGGAAGGAGTGACGGCAGATTCTGAGATCAAAAGCGACGGACCCACGGTGGTGTCACAGTTGTGAGCTATCCTCTTCTAAGTGAATGCCCCAGTACTCTGAGTGTGCACAGTTCTT